>VYZS01013138.1:35722-118855 GCA_013400695.1 Neodrepanis coruscans | reverse complement strand
TTTGTGGATTTTGTTAGGAGTCATTCCCGTAAAAGGGACAAAGAATTTTTTTTTTTTTTTTTTTTTTTTTTTTTTTTTTAATAGCTGGGCAACAGAGATGTAATGCTTAAGAGATTATTTTTTCAAGTTCCCATTCTCTTGTTGCTTTTGCTGGGCATTTTAGTGTAAGAGCTTAAAGAACTGTGTTCATCAAGAATATGATACAGCACACAGCTATGCCAAACTGGTCTTAGCTACCTCTTTTTTTGCATGGCAGAGCACACCATGTGAGTAGCTGAGACCCTACTGAACCCACAGCGTTGCTTCTGGGATGGTTTATGGTGGTTCTTTGCAGCAACTGGGATGCTTGTTAGAACCACATCTAAAACATGAATATTCCATTGCTTTGGATGTAAAATACAAATTTCTCTGAGGAGGGCAGAGCAAAAATTTGAATTTACAACATAGGCATCTCAAAAGGAAAGTTAAGTAGCAAGACTGTAGCTAATGGCACTCTGAATGAAACAAGGAGATACCTAGGATTAAAATGTTACTCGAGGGCTGGGCAGAAACGGAGAAGTGCAGGAATCATCTAATACCTTTGAATTTTTTTATCTTCTCAGCCTAGTAGATAAACATGTTTAAGTATATGCTCAATAGTTTCATGTAGGGTCAGGTTCCACATGGAATAGGTGCATGGAGACCATCTTCTAAAACAAAAGTGAAATGATGTCCACCTTTGCTTTGTTTTTTAGCTGAGTGCTTGACCAGAAAATGGGACATCTAGGAATAATGCCTCAGAGATGTTAAGACCCAAATCAGCAAAGTACATTAGTAGGTTATGCACTAGTTTAGATGGAGGTTCTCTCTTCCCCCCAGTATAAAAGTTGTTCTCTGTCCTCCATGTATAAAAGTGCATTTCAGGTGGTTGCTTATGCTCATTTAGAGATCCCTTCTGTTCTCTTCACACAGACCCTGGTCCTAGTCTTGGACTAGATCTTTGAGTTCTCTCTTTATGATCCCATAAATTTACTGGTTTTGCCATTGGAAAGCCCACTTCCTCAACTGTGATTCAGAGAGATCACATTCTGAATGAAGATGAATTTCCTTAACAAAAGAAAATTGTGTTCACAACAAAACCCCATACATGAATTTTCTTACCAAGTTTACTTTTTACCCTTAGCTCAGTTCAAGCCCTGTTCCCTTTTCTGGGTCAGAAGGGATATGTTATCTTGGTCTTGGTGTAATTCCAAATCTGATGACATCTTGTTAATCTTTCCCAAGGTCACTGACATAGGTATAACATACCCCCATAGCTGCTTTCACTATATGAGTTCCAAAATGGGTCTGAATTCTTTTAAAGAAGTCTGTATCTTTGTGCCTGATCTTTGTAATTATTTCAATCTTGGTCTTAGTTCATCTGAACAGACACTAATCTATCATAAACAGGACTCATCACACATTCCTAGTCTGCCACTCTTGTGTTCTTTTGTGTGGGTTCCAAATGCCCTTCTTTCAACAGTATTTGATATTCTGGTTTTAGCTGCTTGCATATCCTGCTGCTTTGTGCTAATGTGCCTTTGAAAATAATAAAATTAGTTAGGACTGTTAAAATCCTCTTTAGTGGAATTCTTCTCCATTTCCATATACTAAAGCTTGCTTCAGATCCTAGGAGAAGGGAAGTTTCATTCCAGTGGAGATAAATTCAAATGGAAAATTAAGCCGAAAACTTCTTAAAATCTCTTTTACTCTGTCGTGTCAGATAATTGCTTCATGAAGGAAATCAGGTGCAGTCATTAATGGCAACCCCGGTGTCCCCTGATTTCCAGAACACATGAAAGGAGTAAGAAGAAGTTTTCAGTAAACAGAAATCTTAATTTTTAGCTGAATTCAAGCTTTCTAGCTTGTACATAAAGAAGTTGTTTCCATATTGAAACAGCTCTCCGCTCCCTCTCCCCGTTGTATGAAATGATCTGTACTTTGCTTTAATTACTGTGTGTAATTGATTCTTAAAGATAATACCTTCTTTATGGTCACTGGTTGTGCTACAAGTCAGAAATAAGCCTTTACACTAAGCTAGTCTTGCAAAAGTCTTTTTGATCCTTTTCAAGTCTAGTTGTAAACAATGAAAGAATCAAATACTCTCAGACTTCAAATGGTCCAGGACAACCTTTCTTTCCCTCATTATCCAGAAACAAGGCTTTCTTTTTTGTAGCCAAATAAGCATCAAAGGGTCACAAACTTGGAAACTGCAAGTTATGTAGGATTATGCAGAATGATTGCAATGAACCCTTTTATTATGAGAACCAGTGCAGTCCTACTTTTGCAGTTCCCAGTTCAGTATTTGTTATAGACAGAAATGCTAGTAGGCTAAACATCATGGGACTCATTAAATGTAATTTTATAGGCTGTAACTGAAACCATTGACACTCAATAGACATTTTTAATACAATGTCTTTTGTTATACGTTATATTGAATATTGTATGTATATCCAAGATAGATTGGTCATGGTTGTGTTTCTGTTAACAACAATAAGGGCAAAATAACATTTCTTTTACCACACGTTCAACAAATAAACTACACAGAGTGACTGAATTATAATCCAAGATATATTTCCATGTAAGCAAGGAACAACTACTAAATACTGCTGGGCCAGCCAACATAGAATGAGTGTATGCCAGAAAAGCAACAAATGAACCACTGTCATGTATACTGCTTTGGAGTCACCGGGAACATCATGATTCCGGGTGTTCCTAGTAGGGTGCCAGAAATCTTTCTTCTTTCATGGTGGTCAGGGGAAGATGCAGAGTGCTGCCTTTCAGAATTATACAATTAAAAGAAAATGTAATTATTCTCCTTTAGATGAACTGGAGAACGTGTGTTTTGCAGAAGCAAGAAGAGAAGGAGGAAAATCAGAATAAGAGTAGATAGCATTTTATGTAACGCTTTTAAAGGACAGGAACCCCTTAGGTTCAGTAAGGGCCTTGAAGTAACTTCTTACGCTCAAAGACAATAAAAATATTTCTTTTAAAAAATCCTCTACCTTTTTGTAAGATTTTTACATTTTTAGGAACAGGTGAGTAGACACTAGAAGAAAACAGCTCAGCATCACTACTAATCTAAGCAGAAGGGCAGCTGACACTTTGCCCTACCACGCTGCTTCTTGATCTCTAATAGCTGGCTTATGTTGGACCTGGTCTGTCATGGTTTGACTGCTTAAAGAGATCACAGATGACCATTTCAATGTTAAAATTGATAACCAATTTCAAAGTTAAAAGGCTCTTAAAACAAATAATGATTGCACTGTGAAGTGCTGTTGAAATGTTGAATACCGAATTTTTTTCATGTGCTTGTTCTTCATACCCTGCCACTGAGCTCTGGGGATTCAAATGGTGCCTGATCTTGGCCATCTATGGGTCTGACATAGGCAGTTGGTTTCTGCTGCATTGCACTGGCTTTGGATGTCAAAGATGGGGGAAAGGTCTGAGAGGAAGGCTGAGTGGTGCTGGTCAAGGTAATGGTTGAGCTGTCCTGACTTTCCTTCTCCTGTGATCCTAACACTAGTTCCTGAAATGATTTTGTTTGGCTGTAGGTCGACCCATGACTTTTGCTGTTCTTCTGTGACCTGGAATTGATATGCTGGCTGGAATGTAGAGGTGACAGGGGTGCCACGGGAGAAGACAACAAACATGGCAGTAACGGGGAAAGTGGCAAAGGGGAGGCCTGCAGTTCCATGAGCACGACCTTCACCATCCCCAGGCTTGTCATTCTGACTGTGCTGAAAACCTGCCTGACTTTCCTGGCCACCACGATTGTGTCCTTGACCTTGGCTCCCACTGCTGGAGAAGCTGCGACTCTTGGTGTGCAAACCTGAAGCTGGTTCTGTTCCTGATTGTGCCTTTTGGTAGTGAATGGAGTGGCTTGGAGGATGAGGTGCTACAACCATCGGTCCCACGGGTGGACGGCGGGTCGTGTGCTGGAATGAAGATGGTAATGTATGGCTGCTCTTTCCAGGGAAGTATGGGCGATCAGGCTTTCCTGGTGGGATTAGAGCAGCAACACTTGGAATTCCTATGAGATTCTGACATGAATCAGCTCATGATCTTGACCTCCTTATCACTGCCCAGCATGTTCTGAATTCGGCTTGACAACTCATCTTCTTTATTAGCCTGTAACAGAAGAACAACAACATGCAAAAGTCAAAAGCACCCAAAGGATCTCCAGCTCAAGAAGAGACATTTTTCAGGATCTTGAAGACTTCAGGACTAGTACCAGATCCCTTTTTTATAACCACAGCTGCAGACAAATGGGCAGCCAAGCTGTTCCTGGGCACTCTCCCTCAAATTACACAAGGCCAACCCAAAGTCTATACTACTCTTGCACAACCAACAGAGATTTAATCACATACTCTGAGAAACTCACAACCAACAGATTTAAGCACATACTCTGAGAAACTCAAGTTAAGCAGATGGGAAGATGCTGTGTTTGCATGTGTTATGCTCAAGTCTGCTACACTCAATGCAGAAACAACAGCCACCCTTTTCCACCCCAATCCTCCTTCTTTCCCTCTCCTGCCACCCCGCACGCCACTGCCATTACTTTGTAGGGTTCTGCAAAGAAGGAAGTCTTCTCAAAGAACTGGTCTTTGTTCTCCAGAACCTCCTGACTCCATCTCTCTCTCTCTAATATGCAGCAAATTTGTCCTTTTTGCACAAGCTTTAGGAAGAAATAAAATAAAGATGACTAACACTGTACACCAGTCCTACCAACAAGTGTCTACATCAGGCCAAATCCCCCTGTTCCTCAGGAACCCCATCTGCATGCACTCAATTCCACCAACCCCACATCAAAACACCAATAAAGCTGTGTCACATGCACAGCAGAATGACTTAATAGAAAACCAGATCTTTAAACTACACCTTGTCTGTAAAATATTAATGCAAAACAAGGGAATGTCTTGCTTTAATATTATATTTTAATATTATAACTGTCTAGGAACAATGAAATACATTTAGTCTGGTACGACAAGGCACCAGGAGGCACTATGTGATGTTGGGTCTCACAGTAGTTTTTTCAAAGGATCAGTAGCTGCCAAAGCCACCCTCTCTGCTGAGCTCTTCAGGATTCCAGACAGGGAACTAAATTGCAGGTGGATGAGAACCTGCCTAAAGCAGATTTTCCACCAATCCACAGGAAAATGTATAAAAATATACTGTTATTTTGTATTCCTCACCAAACTCTCTGGAAGCAAGTAAAATACACAGTTTAGACCATAGCTTAAATATTACTAATAACGAAAAGCCAGGTGAGATGCATATGTATCTACCTTACCATTTAAGATTGATACTGCAACTACTATTCATGAACAGAAAAAAAAAAAAAAAAAAAAAAGAGATTATTCTGGAAAGTTCTGACTCTGCATCCCAGAATTGCTAAAATGATTGCGGTGACAGGAAGGAGGAGACACTTTTTTCACTGGCTTTCCCTGTGGATAGGCTATTAGCAGCTGTCAGTTTTCTATTGTTGCCAATGACTCATTTCTCCTTCACATTTTTCCTAAGAAGAAGGGCAGGGATATATGTTGGTAATGAAGCTGAACTCTTCATAATCACCATTTCTTGTTTTTGAAAGTTACTGTCCTACATGGCTGCAGAGCCTCAGCATACAGTGGAGATGAAAGCATGCAACTAATTGGTCTAGAACAGAATTTTTACAAGTTTTTTTACAGTTCTGTATTTGGCCAAACTGATTTCTGTACCCTTTAGCTGAACATATTTGATTCCTCTTCTTTCCGTCTTTCTCCATCAAGCCAAAGACAAACAGATGCTCTAATGGAACATGGAAGCCGCTTGGAAAGTTAAACCTCATGTACCCATCTCAAAAGCTTACCTTCCCTTTAATGCTGCTATTACTAATATAGAAATTACATTATTATGGGCAAAATTTGGTGTCTTTGCATATATTAAATTGTTTGAAAGGATATATCAGTATATTGTCACAGGCAGCTTTGGATTATTAAAACTGAAAAAATATAATAAATCAATAGCTTTGGCTTCATTTCTGAAATTTCAGTTTTTCCACACAGGCTTTACCATCTTCCTCTGGCTGTGGCAGATCAACTCTAAGACTGACTAATACCCATGCCCTGGTGAGAACAGCAGCGTTCATCATTTGAGCACCACTACCCAGGCTGAGCTCCTTGCCCCAACAGCTCTTACCTTGCTTCCCTGCATGGACACAGCTCTCTTCACCCTGGCCTCTCACAGCTGCTCCAGCCCTACACCTGCAATTTCCCATGTGAGAGGACTTCTTTCAGGGAAAACTATCCTCAGCTTGCAGAGGCAGCAGTAATAATCAGTATTTAAAACTCTTCCTGTCAATCTTCAGTGACGGAAGGGACAGGAGACATTAGTGCCTGCCCTTCCCCTCCACCTTTCAGACAAGCAGAGAATTACCTTGCACAAACAGGGTTTGCAGACAAGGAATCCTTCACAGAATAACACCCCCAATGCAATCTGAGCTGCCACGCACCTCACAGTGCTGCCAAAGGACGGGGGCTCTGCTTTTGGCAAGTGTCCAGATGTCACAGGGGTATCACAGGTCAGAGCCACATTGCAGAGGCTGCCCCAGCCAGGGACCTGCTCATAGACCCCGCTGGAGAGGGGGAACTTGGCACTTTCCAACATCAGGACACAGGCATGTCACCAGCCTCCTGCCCAGCAGCTGATAAGGAGCCATTTAGGGAGCCCTCAGGTGGCAAGAATTTGAATTACGTGACTTGTGTATTTTGTGGGGTCCCTGTAATGATGGAAATGCAGGGAGGCATTTTACCAGCCTAGACAGACGAACTCCTGGGCTGGGGCCTCTGCAACAAGAAATTCACATGTGAATTATTGGTTCATGGGATGAGAAAAACAAAATGACAATGGGATTTTGTAGCCAGTGAAACATCACAGCAGCACTTCCCGCAAGTACAGCTGATAGTTGAAGATCTAATGTGGGAAAAGGCTTCTGCACACCGAGTAACCCCATCAAATGGTGAATGTGATATTAAAACATCTTGGTCAAACAGACATGCTTAATCTGAAGAAAATTAAAATTAACACATCACTGATAAGGTACACAAATCATGAATTCAATGAATTCCTAATTTGCTGAACAAATCAAGGAAGATGGTTTGCCTACCCCTACACTGAAAAATAATCACCAGATTATTTTTTTATGAGGGCTGATTCCTGCAGCTCAGTTGCTCTGCCTACCTGTCAGCTGCACAATCTTCTTTCACATTTGACTGCTGCCCTGCAACTCTATGTCAGAAAATTATCTGTGAAAACAAATCCTTCACAAAATTCCTATTTAGGATAGCTTTCAATCACAACAGTAACAAACAGTAGCAGCACATTTCGCTGCCTGCCCTGATCAAAGACAAAGTAGCTATTGCCCAGTTTCTCAGTCTGAACTTCTACAATCACTGGAAATAAAATTGGAAATTTAACTTCACTTCACAATTTTTGTTTTCATTTTGTTATACTTTGTATACTTCCTCAGCTTTAAGTGTACATTTTTGTTTTAAAGGAGGTAAGCTTGCGTCCCATTTTCCCATGCTTAATGCTCGAATTAAGAGGAGAATTAAAAAAAAAAAATCCATATTTATTTCTTTACCAATGGTCTTGCAAGTAAGTTTGCCATTTACAAGTTATCACCCGTGGTTTCACACCTGCAGTGCATGGCCTATCCTGTTCACACAGTCCCAAGGAATCACTGAAGAGGAACATGGATCTGGATGCACCAGTAAGACACCTGCACTGTGTCTGTTCTAGCTATCAAATTGCAGTGTGGGATTTTTTTCCAGGGCAAATCTTGCCCTTACATAAAGTAACAGCAGGGGGAAGTAAAGCCTCATCTGGAGTGATTCTTCTCCACCAGCTACATAAATAAAATGAACTGTTTGCCTCTTGCTTCATAATCGTCATAGAAAAGCCACTGGGTGTCAAAAAGCAGGTTTCATGTGCTAAAATATATGCTTTACCCATGATCTGCAGGTTTCCCTTCACCTTTTATCTAAGCCAGACTGTTTACTCTAACCTACTACCTGCACTCAGCTTACTATTCCAGTTAGCACTGAATGTATTTGAAGTAAAAGGCTTGTTTCTTGTAGCAGTAGAGGTTAGCAAAGATTTTGTGCAATGACTTCAAAGATATATACCCCTAAGGCACCTCCAGTTCTGATCTGCATGCACTGTATTCCACATGCTGGAGCACAACTACTTTTTCCCCAGAACCTCTCTCCAGTCCAAAAGATTCCAACTACTCTCCAGGCACTATATTTTCTCAGTAGTAACTCCTTTACCATCATTAAGCCAACAGTATTTTCTGATATTTTTTAAAATGAAAATTAAACAAAGGCTTGAATTTACCATAGCTATAGTTTCCAAGTGAAAGCTCCAGCAAGCATCTGGAAGAAAAGCTCACATGCAACAAGTTAAAAACAGACATATTTCCATTTACAAGCATTTCTTCTAATGCAAGCGGCCAGCAGTAAAATCAAAAATTCACTAAACAATCCACAAATTTTGCAAATGCCTTTGGCAGTGCACGACATGGCCATGATGCTGTGATATGAAACACTGGACCCAAAAAAACCCTTAACCTTAGCAATACTGAGTAGGAGTGGAGGAAAACCCAGCAGAAACTTCAGGTACCCTGTACCTTCAGAAGACATCAGAAAGCAGCAGTAACACTGCTGTTGTAATATGCACAAATCCTTGTTTCAGGAACACAAAGTTCACAGAAACACATCCAGAAATACTGATGATGGCCCAGGAACAGTGTTGGTTTAGAGTAGTGACAGGGTTTACTGAAAGTGCAATAATATGAAGAAAGCACAGGCTGCCAAAAGGCTGTTTTAGTGTTTGGAGAGCAAGCAGCACAGGGCTGAAAAACTGCAATCAACTTTAACGCAGCTGTTTTGCCAAAAATGACATTTGTCTTTGAAAAGCATAAGCCAAGCCAAAGAAAGAATGCAAGCTCATCTACAGTCAATAACAAATCTCAAAATAAATTAAACATACTTAAAGATCAGGTTTGGTCAATAAAGACTTAATGAATAAACAAACAACAAAATATTATTGTTTTATATTAAGTATTAGCACTATTAATTAAGTATTTTTGGCCACGTTAGCCCATGGGGCCACTGCCCTGGGCAGAAAGCCAAGCAGGGCAGTCAACACTTGCTGAAGCCCCACAGCCTCCTGCTCCCCCCTCTCCCTGTCTGGCTTTTGGATGACCTTCCCTGCTGGCACACTGCACATCCTTCCCTCTGCATCCCTGCTCCCCATCTCCACCCCACACCCAAAACTAAACCTCCTTGCTTTTGCCATGAGCAAGGAGTATGTGAAACACATTTTTTGGGGTCTGAGAGGGAAGGAAATGGTGAGACAGAAGACGTGAGGGACCCAGGAAAAGCAGCTGCCCTAGTCAGCAGACAGAACAGCTCGTGGCCTGCACCACACCCGAAGTGGAACAGAATGCACAGATGCTTAATCCACATAAGGACAACTACAACCATGAGCTCTTTTCCTGTGCTCTTTTCTTACCCTCCACACATCTTGCAACCAGCAAGGGGGCCAACCTGAAACATTAATTAAAGGCAGTGAACTGAGTCCTAGACTCACCTTGCCTGAGCAAATGCACCACCAAGCTCCTCCTATCTGGTCTACAGCTAAAAATCCCACCATATGCTCATCTGGGAACATTTTACATTTCATTCTTTTATGAACTAGATGCCTTTTCTTTTTACTCTTATTTCAATACCAGTTTTGGCATCAGGATTTTAAGTGTGGATTGAAAAGTTCACTGATCACAATAAAAGAGTGCCTATCTATTCACAGCATCTAACAACAACGTATCTAATGAGTAGTAGAACAGGTTTCTGTAGCCTCTGCAATTTACACAGTACATTAGAAACCCACATCCATAAACATCTTGGGTGCAATACCTGTTGCAGAATGGACCTGAATTACACACACAAATTATATCCCAATAGTGTACCAGAGACGCAAAATTCATTCTTCCAAGGAACAGTTACACTACCCAACAGAACAAAAAGGGGGAAAAGCTTCAAACAAGATGTTTAAGGCCACGGCAAAGAGATCCCCTTGTACATCCAACAAGATGCAGAGTTACCACAGGGCATAAAATCCCGTGAGATTTCCTGAGGGAAATTCTCCTCACAGTATTTCAGAAACTAAACCACAAATGAGACCTGAGCAGACCCTTCTCCCATCACCAAACTCTGAAACACCTTTGTGGTAAAGACAGAGCAGGATGATTGATTCAGCCACCACTTCTGCACCTTGTCCCCTGGTTTTCTTACCTAACTTTTTTGATTGCCTGAAACCAGCTCACAAGATCTTCTTGCTTGGCTAGTGAGTGTTCACAGCCAGGCTCTACTGGCCATCAGTGTCCAGCCCCAGCACAGTCTTCCCTGAATCGATTTCGGGAGGATAGGAGGCAAATGCCTCGAGTTGTGACCCTCCTGCCACTCTGGAAATCTACACTTGTACTCATTTTTGGTCATTAAGGAAAGGGCAAGGGGCGATAGACAAGGTAGAGCTAGAAACAGAGCCTCCATGTACAGAAATCCATTCCTAAACCTCACTCAGAAGGGAAACACTTAGGCCATTCAGAAAGAAAACACAAACAAGAATTTCTCTTACAAGAAGCTGAGAACACAAGGACTCTTGCAACACCTCATAACAAACGTTCATTTATTGTTTATTTCCCCATATGAATGAATCAACCATCAACCATCTTGGAAATTCCATCACACACAGGGCAGAAAAAGGTTATATACAAGAGGGACATACATCCCCAAAATAAAATGCACAGATTTATCATGGGAACCAAGAGGGAAGGGAGAGGACAAAACCAAAAACAAGGACATTGCAGTCAGACTTTGACTTTCAGGAGATCTCCGTCTCCGTGTAAGGTTTTCCAACTATTAAATAAATGGCATCTTAAAAATAGAACATTTGACAATTTCAACACATGTATTATTATTTCTTTTAAATAAATATTGCATGGAAATGATGCTACTTTGCCACTATAGCTGCCTCCTTTCCTTCTGTGACTCAACTATCACCTCTGGTTTTCCTTGGATTAATGGTTTGCTTCTTAATGGCAAATGCTATTTCCTCCACTGTTATGTTTTGGTTTGTGTTTGTATTTATTCTTGTTTGGCTTTTGTTTGTTTTTTTGTAAAGGCCTGAATAGGCCCAGGTGAAAATGATGATTATCTTTCCTAACCCTTAACAGGCCTCTGACCTGGCTCAAGGTTGAAATACAATGGCTTTTTTAAAATTTCCTATTATTTAAACAGTCTTCTTCATGTTCTGAAACAAAACATAGCTCCCTGCTATGGAGCTTCCATAAATCGCTTTTCAAGTGAGAGCCCCCAAAGAGCCCCCCACATGCCTATGGCATGAACTGCCCGTGATCTCATTTCCTGCAAAGCCCAGGGACTTTGCCCTGGGAATAGGAGCAGCCCTTGCATGATATTTCCAAATGGCAACAAAGCACATGCTGCCTTTTTCCAGCTGTGAAGAAGTAATTGTTAGGAATTCACCTGCCTTCTCTGACTTTGTTTGCCCGGCACCCTTGCATTAGCTTTGCAAGGAGCAGGGCAACAGATAATCCTTATCTGGGCAGCAAAGGACAGGCAAGGACAGAACCTGGAGCACCACAGGTTGCACCAAGCTGGATGCAGGACAGGGACATCCACATGCCTGCTCAGTGGGTCATGGCAGGTGGTTATCCTTGCTGGAGACAAGCCATGAGCCAGCAGCTCTCTGATGGGAACCTGGCCTGACAAAAGGGAGGGACATGGGTGCACACAAAATGAAAGCACAAGGAGACTTGTGTCTCTGTCCCTAACGCTCTGCTATGGTTCTTGCAGGCTCCCACAGTGGTTTTCAGGTTCAATAAAGCTTTCTTTCTTCTTTCCTCCTTCTCAGCTGGTGATCCTAGAAATAGCTTTGTCCAAAGACAAAGGAAGAACGCATCGATCCACTAGTCTGGGATCAAGCTCCAAAGTGCACATTAGCCTTCAGGCTGGCTGTCCATCCCCATGCTTCCTGAGAACAAAATGGTTAATGCTGAGCCTCTCTCTGTCCCTGGCTTATTACAAGCAGTTGCTGCTCCAGGGAGGAGGAGAGCAAACAAAGTTTGATAGTTAAAATGGGGAGAGGGACATGGACCTTCCTTCCATTTGTTAGGACAGCTCATCCCTGAAATGTACTAAGGCTTTTAACAAAGTGAACATAAAAGGACAGTCCCTTCAGGTGTGGGATGACCCAGCCATGATCTCAGCAGTCCTGCACTACCAGGGGAAGTGAGATGAGAGCTCCCTTGTGCTTGGGACCAGGGCAAAGCTGCAGCACACTCTTGCAACCTCTTCCCAGAGCCAAATAACTCCAGGCTTCCCTGTGGCAGGGACCACTTCTACAGAAACTACGTCTGGAAATGCAGACCTTTTGCTGATATTTACTGTCCATTTTCATGGGCCTCAAACTCATGAGCAAGTATTTCACAAAGGGTGTACTGCTGCACATGTGAAGAAATGTTCCTCCATAGTGAAATCATGTGGAAAAGGGAGAATTCCTTCTTGCAAAAAGAATTATTCTGGGACACCATCTTTCTCTTCACCAGTCCCATGGGTCTATCAAAGAAAGGGTGAGGGATGTGAGAGAGCACCAGAGGGCTAAGGCACACTCATATATGAGGATGGCAGGACACTGCTGTCACGTACGAGACCTTTGGGTAGAGAAGGGTGTCATCTTACTGAACTCACAAATGCTGTGGATGCTGCCTTCACTGTTACTGTGACAAGCTAAAAATGCTTGCAAAAAGCTAATTTTCATGTTCACTTGGCAGGTATCTAAGTCACTGGGCCCATCTTATAGTGTGGCTGAGAAAGAGCATGAGTTCTGTCCCATATGAAGGACACCCTACCAAATCCTGCTCTTATATTTTCACCAAGACCCTCAGTGGTTTCAGTCAAATACCTAAATGCAAAATTTGTCTTACGTTCCACATTCAGCCACTTACTCCATCCTTAATCAGAAGTGATTCCTCCCCATGGAAGCTCTCAGACTCAGAACAATGTCCAAGCAATCACAGTGAACCAGTGCAGCTTTCCATCCCCACCCACCAAAATGACAAAAAGCAGCCCAACAAGGAATCCTCATTGTGACATCCCTCAGAAGAGAGGCAGAGCTGTTCCAGCTGCACCATGTCATTTTGCCATCTGAACTATGTTTGGCTTACAAGGCTGAAAATGAGCGAGACCCACAATAACACAGTTCAAGTGTTGAGGGTGTGGATGTGCATGAGAGCACAGCAAAGAGGACCGAAGCACTGATGACTTAAAAAGTAAACTTGCAGCACAGAAGGCAGTGGCTTCCTCAGTTCTGTCAGTTGGCTGACAAAACCAAGAGGATGAGGTTGGAAAGCAGGCAAAGCAGATCCTTTTGCTGTTTTTGCTGTAATGTAATGCTGTTCGGTGCTGATGAGGTTGCTACTTGCTTTCTGAGGAACTTAGACACCAAAGATTGCATCCGTGCTTGCAAAAACAATTTCTCTGGCATATTTCCTGGGTGCACAACTGCTGCAGACTGTGGGATGTTGCATAACCATCTCTGGAGGCAGATCTCCTTCTTGTCCACATCATGTGCAATTATTGTCCTGCTGGTTATTTGTAACAGAAATGTTTATAGACCATCAATACATTGGGCCATTCAGACAATTCATTGCACTTCATAATTTTAAAGGAAGGTGCCATCCTCCACCTCTTCTTTTTCAAGGCAGCAAAACACTACCCCAAAATAACACAGTTCCAAGGTTTTCCAGTGTAACCAGATAACTTCCAACTTTATTTAAAATATTTTCCCTTGCAGGTGCTTGTACTGAACAATAAAAAAAAAAACAACCTGTTTCTGAGGCTTCAAAAGTGCAAAAAATTTCAAGGTATTTAACCACCTGGAGAACCAGTTAAGGCATATTTGCTTCCAGTCTCAGCCACTGTAATCCCTGTCTGATGTAGTGTACAAGGTCAGTCAGGCTACTTGTCAGTGCCAGAGCACACGTTGCTCTGCTGAGTTCAGCAAAAAACTCTGGAAAACAAAAAGGGAGGGAGAGAGAAAACATTTGGTTGATTTCATACAACTGGCACATCTGACAGGTGAGGAGGGCAGCGAGGAGTGGAGCAGCAGCACATGGTCAGTTGGCCAATTCTTTTAGACACTCAGCAGTGTTACGGGGCTGAGAAGCATCACAAACAGAGGAGGCAGGGCATACGACAGGAAAACACACTTACACACACATATACACACTGACCTGCCTCCTTAGGCGCTGGCTTGAAAGGACATTGAAACTCCACAGTAGGTGGCCAAAACTTTTTGTGTTATCACCACAACTCCTGCTTTGAGCTTCCCCCAAATTTTAAATCTCAGTGTCTTCCTGAGTGACACCCAGAGGCAAACACAGTTGACATCAGACTGATCCCTTTTCGTCATTCATCCTCAAACCTTGGAGACATTGTGATTTCTCCACTGAACAAGTTTAACAATTTGTGAAGCTTGCCAGGCTATAAAGCTCTGATTTGGGCTGCTTATAGATGAGCAAGTCAGCAGATCTCAAGTCAGCAGTCCTCCTGTCCCACCATCAACTTTAGGCATCACACTCCTGCACAAGCAGGAAGAGGCTCTTGCAGCACACCTGAGCCTGTCTTGAGGTGCTGGCAGGCTGCAAGCCCTGCTCTGTGCTGGCAACCATCTGTTCATGGAACCACAAGTTATGGAAAATTCTCGCACCTATTCTTTTACAGTCACCTTTCCAAGACATTCCTGTATGGCCTGCCTTCCACACATTCTCATCCCAGTCCCTCAGCCTCTCCAGCTTAGATTGTGTTGTCAAGAACATTTTCAGAAACTGGCCATTCTCAGCTCTCCTTTTGGGCATACAAAGATTGAAGCTGAGGGGCGGAAAATTTCTGCTTGGCTATGCAAGGAACTCTTCTGAAGCAGAGCATGTAACACTTTCATTCTTATACTTGCCAGTTCAGAACAAGAAAATACATTTCTCCTGATATTCCCACTATTGTNTCACCAGAAAGCACTTCAGCTCTTCATAAGTGACTCAGATATCAGTTAAAACTACCTGCTTTCCACTAACTTAGGACTTTCCCGTTTAAAGGATCTCGATAGCTGAAAGCCATTGCTCTTTCTTCCTTTTCTTTTGCCCTATAAATTGCATATAAGAATCCAGGCTGTGGCCTTTTTTTTTCCATTTTATGTTCTCACTGTCTGCATCTCTTTGCATCTGCACCTTATACTGAATATCAACAAGTTCTTTTTCTGAAATGTCTCCACTATCCTGAACAGTGACAACAACTACCAAGCCTTCATAAGTATTTACTGGTCTCCTGTACACATCCACTCCCTTGAGAGTATTTACTACCACAGTCATCATTCCCCTACATCAGAGAGAGCCACAGAGCAGGTTTTGAATTTAGT
This sequence comes from Neodrepanis coruscans, assembly GCA_013400695.1. Classification (NCBI taxonomy): domain Eukaryota; kingdom Metazoa; phylum Chordata; class Aves; order Passeriformes; family Philepittidae; genus Neodrepanis; species Neodrepanis coruscans. Next base: position 103,303 of record VYZS01013138.1, on the reverse strand, counting down.
CTTGCTTGATGCAAGGTGGTGCTCAGGCTGTTCTCCCACATATTTTCCTCCATGACTCACTCCTCTGGCTTACTAGCAGCATCCCCTGCTGCTTCTATGTGACAGTCTTTTATCAGCCTTTTGAAGACAGAAGTTTACAGAATGTGAGACACTTAAGTTTACCCTGCATTTTTGTATAAACCACTCTGGGTNATGAACTGCTGCTGGGAGCATAGATTTTCTCAGAGGGCAGCCAATGACCAGAGTTACTTTATTCAAAGATAACTTGCAAAGCCTTTTGAATTTCAGCAACTGCTCATTAGTGTGAGGATTTTTACAGCCCTCCAACAATGCAAAGAGGCATATCGTGCTTATTTTCTTTTGCAAGTTTGCCAACAGGTCATGGCAATGCATCTTTTTGCCCACAGTGGCTCACAAAACTTTGTTTTATGAAACATGACACTGCAAAGGCCATGTGGGATGGCAGGATACAGGCTGAACTACATTCACCCTGTTGCTTTCACATATTCACCACTGCTTGCACCACAGGACAATATAACATTTTTAACAACACAGTAAAATAAAAAAAGTAGCAGCAATTCTAAAGACTGCTACTGGCGAATACTGGGCATGTGCCCAGCAAGGACTCAAATTCAAGTGCTGCTCAGCTTCTCTGTTAGACAGAAAAGCCAGCCTCACCATTTTCAAGACAAAATGACCTGGAAGTTTGACAAAAACTAAAAACACAACGCTAGAGGCGAAAAAGATATTTTTAAACAAAGTGAACCAACTCAGAAAAGCTCAGTGCCCAAAGGGAAAAACAGGGACAAAAAGCAACTTCTTGTTATGCTTCTTGTGTTACCATGAAGCAAGTTGGATGGTTTCCTGCACTTGATACCTTCATCCCTTAGCTCTTGGACATTTGAGGATGCCAAGACAACCTTTCACAACTGGAGCACTCATCCATATATCACCATCAAGTATCTCTGCCAATAACCTGCCAATATGCTGTAGCTGTCTATTTCAACATATTTAATGCTTTGGTCTTTAGGTACAGTGCTTGCTGCACTGAGTGAGAAGACTTAAGCAAGCACACATGCATAACCACAACCCAGGAGACAGAAAAGACAAAGGGCAAAAACTTACCCTTATTCTTTCTGGCCAGTGCATTAGCCTTTTCCCAAATTTCAAATGCATGGAGGATATAGGAAGTGATGTTGACATAGGAAGAGGTGACGCTTGAGATATGACAAGAGACAGTGACTGTAGAGCTGATGCTGTTGCCAATGCTGTTGTGGCCAATGCCATTGCTATCATTTGATCCCAGCTGAGAACTCACAGAACCGGCAGGAGAGGGTATTGGAGAAAGAGGAGAAGGCAAGCCTGTGCTTCTGCAGCAGAAAAGAAACACCATCATGAATGTACAACTTCAGAGCTAAAAGTCTTTCCACAAGGCTGTCTTATGCCAGGAGCTATCTGGTGTCATCCAGGCCTGCAGTATGAAGTGGACTGTTGAAAAGTGAGATGTGTTCAGCTACAGCACAAGTAATTGTCCTTCAAGTGCAATGCCAAGTTTTTGGAAGTGATTTGTGACTCTAAGGACTCCTCTCAACAAAAGCAAATGTGGGACCAGACATCATAAAGGGTCACCCATCCACCTTCCAAAATCTATACCTAGCTTGTGAAAGTCTTAACCAAATTACCCAAGTGTTTTTTCCTAATGCCTTCCATTTCAGGCATGCTGAACCTCTCCTCCTATGAAGGCTGGAGCTTTCTGACAGCTACTCTAACCAGCCAGGTCAGCCTACACACACTTATTTATAGATCTAAGGAAGCTAAATGTGGTCAGCCACTTGCCTTCCAGACAGAGACTCGTTTCATCACATCACTTCACCCCCACCACTTCAACCAACATAATTTTAGTTACCCATATGACAGGGCTTCCACCACTGCTCTCGAGAGGCCATTTACTTCCCAATGAACAATACTATGCAAGGTGGCCAAAAAATGTAATTGGAATTAGCATCACTATTAAAAGTCCAAACAACTCTCTCACAGACACAAAGCTCAAAGGGGACAGACGTGGAAGCTGGTAGCTGTCTGCCAAATGCAGTTATCACACCATACTGAAAACCTCTCTCTTACTCATTGTCATTAAAACACAAACACATGACAAGCAAAAAATTTTAAATCTTACCTTGCAACACCTGGGGAAGGTGCTTGTGTTACTTTGAAGTTACTCTGCAGCAAGGAATAAAAGTCTTGTTAGTTTTGGGCTGTTCAGCTGACATCAGTAACTACTGCAGCCATCCAGCTGGCAGCTTAGTAACACCTGTGCCCTACCTTGAAGTGGTCATTGAGGAGTCTGGAATACCTCATTGCAGTGTCTTTTTTGTAACCAAACATTGCCATGTGCAGAATGGACTGGCAGCGCATGCTGTGAACAGAAGCACACCCGAGCATCAGTGTTTGTGCTCAGCAGTCATCAGCCTTATGGGACAGAGGCAGGCACACCTCAGCTGTACTGTGAAGTCAAGAAAGCTCAAAATTTCTACTCCTTCTGCTCATCTTAAGAAAAGACTTTGTGAAAAAAAAATCACAAGAGAAAGAAAAAGAAACGAGAAAGGGGCTTGTCTGGTCTTTTATATAAACAAGTGGTGCCAAAGCCTGAGTAAACCCCCGCCCAGAAGTGCTTCAGCCATGTTCAGCAACAGCTTCAGTTACATGGCTCAAACATGAGCAGCCAAACTGCATTCTTTCACCTTAGGTGAAAGTCCTTATATACTCTCAAGTTACCGACAGATCAAATTTTAAAGCCCGTGCCTTCTATGTGTGGTCCCTTGTGAACTCCCAGCTCACTTTGGAGAGGTTTCAGTTAATTCTGGGTTTTGTACTGTGGGTTTTTTTCCGCTTGCATAACCCTAACTCCCATTTAACTCATTCCTTCACCCTTGAAAGTAATGGGTCTTTCACTCTATCAAGTCTCAAAACAGAACATGAAGGAACAGCAAAACAGTTACGCACCGTAACACAGCGAAGATTTTTCCATGTGAAGAGACTGAGGAATCTGCAAATGGTTTCAATGTCATAATGAATCTAAGAAAACAAAATAAACAGAACTGTGTCAGTCATCAGTGTGCTCTGAAGTCCCACTGTTTATGAAAAAACAGTGCATGTCATTATCTCAAAAACCAGTCCAAAAGTCACAAAACCTGGCCTGAGTTCTTAATCCTGATTCTTAATCTTAACCTTGGTTCTTAACCAAGAAACTTTGTATGATCCTGAGCAGAGGACTGCATCTCAAAATGCCTTGCTTTCCACAAAACAGAAAAAGATGTAGCCCCTTATGTGACTCACTCTCCTCTTACACAGATTAAGAGGCAACATTCCCTGAGTGCAATCTACAGACCTGAGGCCCAGAGAAACAAGGAAAATCTGCCTTCACTCAAGCTGCAAGATCTTTGGGGACCAACTGTTCTTCCACACACTATATGGTTGCTTTGCTTTTTATTAAGTGGAATACTACTGAGCTCACATGCACAAGGAACTGCAGATCTGGGTGAAGTAAAACTCCTTCATGTCCTCGATTGCCATGACCAGTGTCCTCTGCTGTACCACAGCTTCCAGGCTCAAATGTTGAGGGGCACATGGTGCCACAGCCTTTTAAGAAGCAATGCTGAAACATTTCAATGGATTTGTCTCTGGGGCCTCTAGACTGTCTGTCTCAGGCTTGTACAGAAACCCCAACTCAGCTCCACAGTGGGAATCCAGAGGTGTCTGGATTAGTTTCAAACAAGCAATGCAACTAATCCTTCCTCTCCAAACACATCACCAAACCATCACCTTTTGAAAGCCACTTACTTGATGAGAACTATGGTGTCGCTGAATATGCTGTAAGCTGATTTTGGTTCTAGTGCATCTGATTCCAAGGCAATCCCATATTCGATAAATAGGAGGGCAGCCTCTAGATACTGAAAGGCCTTTCCAGTCTTGTCAGTCTGTTGGGAAGAAATTTTTAGACTAAGACCAAACACACTTCTCTCAAGTATACTTGATTTTTTTTTCCCTAGATAGGCAGGATCTGAAGAAAGAAAAAGATCCCAGTCTGGTGTCTGTGTGAGAGTTAAAGGGTTCAAGCAGAACCCTATAGTGGACCCAGTCAGCTTTGTGTGCTATGCCTATTTGTATCTCTTCCTCTTGCTCAATGGTTTCCTTGAGTAATTTATTATCTTCTCTCTTTTTAGGTATTATTGTCTGGTCTTGGAGGCTTGCTTTCTGACAGGGAGAGGAGGCTTTCTCACTGCAGTACTCCCTCACTTCATTTTCACACATAAATGGCAAGTATCAAATGGACATTATCTGACTGAGCCCTAATTAGCAAAACAAAGTTCATGCATGCACACTGTTAAACTGCACAGAGCAGAGAAAAAGAATTAGATCTGCCAAGGCTACTTCTGACTATTGGTCCCCAGCAACACAATAATCAATGGGATCCTGACTTTTCTGATTTATTAAACTATCTTAAAACTAACTATTCCATCTGTCTTCCAAGGACTCATATCACTCTGCAAAGCAAACAGGCCTGCTAACCTCAGACAATGTCAGTTTTGAATCCTGTTCAATAGAGGTGTTTACATCAAAAAGAAACATCTGAACATCTGGCAAATAAAGACAGCCTTCCAACATATGACCTGAACACACTCCAATATTGAGTATACAAGTCCTGTTAGCCAATGAATCTTATTGACATGCACACAGGTACTCTGCGTGCAAGAGCTGTTTAACATTTCTAGCACAGAGCAAGACTTACCATTGCATCTGCTTTGTGCTTCAGCCTCTGGGCCTGTTCGAAGTAGTATTCCTTTGAATGCTGTCTGAATTGGGGACAGGGAGGAAAAACAGATAAAAAAGAAAAAGTGTAGGATAATTATCAGCTTTACTTTCATATCTAGAGTATGCTATGGGTCCAAACATCCTGTTTTAGTAAGCCTGTTATGGCCTGATCAAACACACATTCCAGTTCCAATTATGACAATTACTAAATGGATGTTGTCTGCATGTTCAGAAATACACATGGTGGAATACATACAGAAAAGTACTTGGTAACTTAGAAATGTATATTGGAATAATATGGAAAACTTACATTTAGAAATAAAAAACCACCAGAAGCTAGGCTACTAGGGGAGAAAGTTTATTTTCTCATTCCCATGGAAAGATAGTAGTTATGTCATCTATCATTCCTCAAGTAGAGTCCCATAAATATATTTTGATTGAAATATACAGTAAACTTGGCAGCACTACACACTCATCTGAGACCAAAAGGGTTTACATTCAAATTATGTGCTTACAAGAGAGATGGTACCTAATTTCCAGAGTAGCTTCCCTCAAACTAAGAACTGTTGTAAACCTTTGCTTTGTTGTAAACCTTCATTTTGTGTGAGTGGGTAAAGTTCTAGTCACAAGAAGGCAGTATAGGCAGGTCTTACACATCACTCCCTCTCTCTTTCCTCCCAAAAAAAGTGCTTATGAAAAAGTAGAAGGTGGCTGCAGGACCATCCTTGCCTCATGTCTTCAGAAAGTACAGATGAAGGGTGTAAAACACTTACTTTTCAAACTTGAGTAGAGGTCTGTTTGGCTTGGAGGAACCATTTGGCAAAGAAGGCACTGGGAAAGGCTTTGTAATATCGCTTGCAGATCCCTGAAAAAGCACAGAGATAAAGCTGTCTGGAGAGATATGCCTAGACCAATTCCAAAGCCTGGCTTTCCTAAATTTGAAGAGAAAATATTCATTTGTCCCAAGCATAGTCTACTCTCCAGGCTCTTCCCCTTTCACCTTCTTCCCCAGCAAGCCCTCCAATAATGGCAATGGAAACTTGACTTCTCACCTGACTGCTCATAATGCTTAACACCATTCACGCTTTTCCTTATCACAGAGAAATTCAGTAGCAGGTTTCCTTGCATAAGAGAGCAGTAAGGCTGCAAGCAGCTCCTTTCCCATGGCCACCAGCCAAGGCAGGAATGGGTAAGATCTGTTCACACTTATTTCCAGCTTAACCACACAACAATTGCTAATTCTCCATTACTAACTACATTGTCAGGAAAAAGCAAGCAGTTAAAAGCCAGCTAATATAGCGTGCACAGTCTGGCTTAAGACAGACACACAACAGCATCCTAGACACCACACCCTAAGCCACCAGTAAACAGCCACGTAATTGAATTTTATAACCCAGAAATGCAAAGCTCCAGCTGCAAGGACATGAACAGTTTTGTAAACAAGCTATAAAACCTCATACCTGGGTTGCAGTTAATACCAGAGAGGTTGCTTGTTCCTTATTTTTAAGCAATGCACTCTTTTTTTTTTATAAACACACCTTTTTTACACCAATATTGTATTTGCAGTTGTCTACAATCAGAAATAGTGACTAGCATAAACATCATTCTCAAACTTTGGTGTTTACATGGTCACTCCTTCTCACTACATTTCACTGGTGAGATGAAAACAGATGATGGAAAGTCACAGAGAAGCAACAATGCAGGCTTTTGGACTACCAACATACAATCACAGACAGCCATTAAATGCTTCCAAGACCTCTCTCTGGTAGCTGATTTACCTCCCTTTCTTTTGAATATTGTCAGAATATGTTTCTAAAGAGAATTAAACAGTACCCACTGCTTGCAGGAAAGATACCACTGGTTATCCTGCATACTTACTTTGATGCCCTTTGACAGTTCTGTATGATTTCCCTCCACTTTCCTGTGCTTGGCAGACAAAGGATCCTTGTGGTTGCTCTTGTTCCTGGCAGGGTTATCTACGGCAGGTAGGCCATCAGTCTCAGTTCTGGATCTCTTTTGGGCCATGTTGGTTGACTTGGGTGCAGGATGTGCAGTAGACATGAGTGGCAGTGAGGGGAGCAGCATGTCTTTCTTCTGGGTTTCAACTAGAGCTTTTGATGTTCTGGAGATGGAAAGCAAGTTAGTGAATATGATGTATATATAACGTAGGAATGTTTTAAAAACTTGGTTACATGAGGTACCGTTTCTGTTTAAACTCCTCTGAAAGTGTGAGATGACTTGTTAATATAGAGGATCCAAAAAAAGCGAAATGAAACTTCAGGGATTTTGTTATGCATTAGACACCACACTTTCACCTATGATCAACATAAAAGCTACTTTTCCTCTAGGAATAAATCTCAGAATTTGTCCTTGCAGTAAACACTTGCAGCCAGAATATCAGGGCATTGCAAAAAGGCATCCCTCCAACACAGCACCATCTCACTGAACGAGGAGTGTAATTAGGTTGACTAAAATCCTGGAGACAAATCACCCAACAAGGCAAATGAAGTGCAGCACTGTCTGCCTCTCCTCATTACGGTAGACAGTATCTTCTGTGGTCAGATACCCATCCTGACTCTTGATCTTGTATGTGTTTTGACAGAATTAAACTGAGTTCTTCCTTTAAGACTTGCCAGCTCAACTAGGTAACAGTTACAAAGTTGAGAGGATTCAGTTGCATGAGACTTAAAATGCTGTGCTTTTAAATGGCAGAGACTATCACGTTTAATGGCATATTAGATTTCTGATCATCTGAACTTAGGCTGACCAGAGAAATCTCTAAGCAGCACCAAATAGTTCTAGTCCTTGTTTCACCACCACTCCTTTACATCAGTTCTGTGCAGCTTCTCGAAGTTTCGAAGAAAATACTGAGCAGTCAGTCCTGGCTCATGGACTGCAATACCAGAAGAGGAGGAAATTAAGTTAAACCTCATGAGAAGACTGAGGAATGATGTCACACATCTTGCCTGATTTTGCTGTACATAGGACAAGTCCTCTCCCCTCTTTCGCCACTCACTTTTTCCATGGGTCCCTACTCACTGCACACATGCTCCCCGACTTTCTGTACCTTGGCACAGCTGATGGTCCAAACAGAGCACAGAACCCCTGATCTGATCCAGTGCACTCCCTCCCCAAAAACACATCCTACTACTCCCACTCCAAAAGTCAGAGCATGACTAAAACAGGTGCTCATTTTCACACAAAAGGGAGGAATAAACCCCAGAATTAAAGCTCTTCCATTATTACCACAGTTCAAATATCCTTTCCCCCAACTACGTGTTAATTCCAACGCCTAAATGCTTTAAGAGTACATCAATGTTTTCTCTGCAGAAAAGCAGGTTACTCCTATTGTCAGCAGACAGACCTCAATGCTACATACCAGTCCAAGCCAACACCTCAATTTCAACCCACAAGCAAGCAGGAATTGAATGCAGTAGCCCATGACTGATGCATGAGTCTCCCCTCTCGGGAACACTGCCCAGTTGGAGACATGCTCTTGGAAACATTCACCCTAGCAAAGACCTAGCCAAAATGCTGGCACTGCCCTGGTATGCAAATTATGGGGCGAGCTTCAGCAGATCTACCAGAAGTGCTGCAAATGTTACACTAGGATAAATGAGAAATTCCTGGCCACAAAGGCCACCTGAAATTCCAAACAGTTGTGACTCAAAAGGCACACTGGTTGTGTCCCATAACATAAAAAGAGAAAGACAAGATGATTTTAGAAGAGAAGGGAAACATTCCTTCACCCACCCACAGAGTTGTTTTCTGGTTTCTGGTTGCTTCCAGGGTGTAAAAGCAAATCTGCAACAAGTTAAGTTTCAGAAGGCACGGTATGTTAGAAACAAACTCACAAGAGAGATTCAGCTTGTTGTTTTAAGCTTTTTAAGAAAGACTTAGCTTTATACATCTTTCTGCAATCCCACCACTGTATACTCACTTTAATTTACTGGAGTCTTTGTTAGCTGAAGACTGCAACGATTTTGTTTCTTTTTTTGATTTAATTTTCTTCCTATCAGTCTCCTTCTCCTCTTCCCTCTAACAGAAACAAACAAAAAAAGGAAAAAAAAATTACTCAGGTTTTCAAGTATAGACCAATACAGCTAATTTTGACCAATTCTGGTTAAAAAAAATAAGAAAAAATAAGATAGTGGAACCGACTAAGTAGAAACCCACAGCACAGCAGATAACGTTATCAGGCTCATCGACAAGTAACATAGAATGACATTTTATCTACTGTTGCTTGGATAGATTGTTTTTTAGTGGCAAGGAATGGAACTGCTAAATTTGTTGCTGCTAATAGTAACCAGAAGTATGGCACTTGCATGTGAGTTAAATCACACAGATTCCCCAGATGTGCAGGGGGTTTCATTTTTTATTAAAAAACAAATCAGATATAGGTGAATTTTTAAATAGTCAGTGAAAATCTGGGGACCCGAGAGCTGGATGTAATACTCCAGGAGAATCTCAGTAGAGCAGAGCAGAGGGGGAGAATCACCCTCCCTCAACCTGCTGACCACATATCTTTTGATGCAGCCCAGGACATGGTTGGCTTTTTGGGCTGCAAGCTCACCCTACTGGGTCATGTCCAGCTTCTCATCCACCAGAGCCTCCAAGTCGTTCTTCACCAGGCTGCTCTCAATGAGTTCTTCACCTCATCTGTACTCATGTCTGAGACACATCCAGGTTTATGTCACTCAGTGGACTGTGCTGTGACACAGAATCTGCCTCTGGCAGTATGTTCAGGACAAGGCTCCAGCACAGAGATCCTGGCCTTTAAATTGTTTTCAGGTTATCTTCACACTGCCACAAAATATTTCTGACAACTGTACCTGGCCTGGCTGGCTGCCATGAAGCCTGAGCCTCCAAGGACACAGATGCACATTGACAGAATTGACAGCAAGATTCTGAGGTGGGTTTTCCTGCAGTTAAGCACTGAGATTGCAATGGAAGACACGGCTAACATTAAATAGCTCCTCCCCTGCATCTTTTAGACAACAAAGAAAAAGTGACAAATGGACTGCCTGTTTCCCTCTCTCCCACTGCTCTGTGAGAGGGAGAACTGCTGAGGTCTCTCAAGTTTCTTCACCATTTCTCTGCTGTTCTCAAGTCTCCCGCACAACCACAGGAAATTCAGAAAATGACAAACTAAATGAAACCCACATAGGAAGGGTTATTCACACATTCATGGTGAGCCACTAGCTCTGTGAGGAGGAGCAAAAAGGTAGACAGGCATTCCAGAGGGAATACCCATTTACCACAAGGCCTGCAGCCAACTCTTTGTGCAGCTGAGCCAGCTGGCTGGAGGTATATTCATAGTTCCCTTTGGGAGTCAGCTTTCCAAAAACCACTTGTGAGCAATGACCACCTCAGTTAAATAAAGGGCTGTCTTTTAATTCAAGCAAAAGTGACTGATATAGCCAAGGGACCCTGCAAAAGGGTCTCTGGAAAGCCCTTTACATCTCTAAATCATCACCTTCACTGCTAGCACCACAGCAGCTCCAGGGAAAACCAAGCAATTCCATCTATTTATCAAGCATCAAGATTCAAAGCAAGATTCTGTGACAGTTGTTACTCTCAGTGAACCTGGTTCAGTTAAAGGCCTACATTTGCAGAAAAGCAAAAAGGCACAGGGCTGCTGCCGTCATCCCTGGCAATAACACAGGTCCCACCTGCAGAATTCATCCCTTCTGCAAGTAATCACAACTCTTTCATGGAAATAAATGACTCCACACAGGAAAAGACTACACTACTCAGACTGAGGTTGTATGGCTCAAGGCAGCAGAAGGTGACTCTGAGGGCAAAACTGAAAACCTCAGACTGGGATGTTCTGGGTCAGTTCTCTCTCTGGGCACCCCACGAACTCTCTCTTTGGCCAGGTGTTCTACTGAAACAGACAGTAAATGGGCAGTGCAGGTAACTGCACAAACTGGGTGTGCTTCAGGTACCACACTGCTTTCAAAAGAGTGGCATGGGAAGAGGGCATTGCCACCCTACAAAGCTCTGCTTGGGCTGAAAGCCAGAGAAACCCACTAGTGCTGCCAGAGGGCTGCCACATGCTGACATAGCCTGCTGCCAAAAGCTCCTCTGACAGAGGAGGGCTGGGGTTTCAATTTCTGAGAAAACTAGAGTATCAAAAAACACAGCAAAAAATATTTTAAAACACCAAAGCATGTTAGACAGCTTACAGGGCTTTTCACTTGCTCAGAGGGGATTTGAGACTGATAAGAAATACCCACAGACAGTTTTGATCCACATTCTCCTTAAAAGTTTGTTAACAGCTTTATAGGAGAAGCATAATGGCTCTACTTTATATGAATGAAGTAGAAACTCCACAGGTGTTTTTTAAACACCACCCTGATCCTTGTACAAACCCACCTCCCTCTCCACCGCTCACCTTCCTCTTTTGAAGGGTCTCCTCAGGAGTGTCTGTGGCTTTCCTCTTCAAGTCCTGCTTCCTTGAACCAGGGAGGTCCTTGGTCTCTGTTCTCTTTCGTTGTCCATCTTTTCTGGGGGGCTGAGGGACCTTTTCTAGGTGACGGAGATCTATTTTCACCACAAGGCGGCCATGGGTTGGGGGGTCCCTCACTGGCGAGAGCAACTTCTCCCCAAGAGGCAAGGGCAGTGTTTCCTTGTGCAAATCCTGACGCCTGTGGCTGCTGGTCCTGCTGGGGGTTGTGCCCTGGCCTTGAGGAAGGGGACTGAGAGCATCACATGCCTGGGCATCTTCCATGAACTTGGTGTCCAAAAAGTGTTTGGCATTGGCCTGGTGGGAGCCCTTGTGCTTTCTCTTCTCAAAGGGCTCTTGAAGTGCCAACTTCAGGTCTTTTTTGTCAGCAGATTTTGGCTTCACTATTTTTTTGACTTTTGGCTTGTCCTTGTAAAACTGCTCTCTGACCTCCAAAGGACCAGGATCACTCTCTACTGTCAGGCCTCTCTTGGACCCCTCATGCACCAGCGGCTTGCTGGGCCTTTTGGTACCTACAGTCTGTCTGGGCGGGGGCTCCTCGGTGTGCACAGGAGGCTTCTGGCAGTTGCATTTGGTCGGAAGGTGAGCATCCTGAGGAGCCCTGGCAACGTGGCTCTTGTGATGAGGTTCCCTTGGCTCTCCATGTCGGTGGGTGGAATTGCTGCTGATGCCCTGCTCCTGCTTCTTGCCCTCCTCTTGTCCATCCCCACAGGCAATTTCACTGAGTCTCTCTGTTGGCACCGCTGGTGGGTTCACCTTGGTCAGCCAGTTGTCAAGTTGCCACTTATTAGAAGTTGATGGCTCAGGCTGCCAACAAAAAGAGAATGGAAGGATTCAAGGCTGATGCCTTCATGGGCTTTTTCCATCCTAGCACAGCTTACCAGAGCCCAGAGACTACTGCCTAGAGGCCTCAAAGTGTGTGCTTTTGCATGTGAAAAATTGACTATAAAAAAAACAGGCTACATACACTAACTTGATCCAGAGCATCATGCATGGACAGCTTGCTGAGTAAAAAGAGGATAAAATAGTCAGTAGTAAATAGCTAGGATTTCACTAGAGTGAGAAGGGTCTTATAACTCTCTATTGTCAGAGCAAACCAAGCAGAGTTTGGTAAAAGATGAGATGAATAACACCTTTTTCCTTCCAAAGACACCCATATTACAGTGGGCAAAGTCTATAACTGAACTGCTGGAAGGTAAAGAGTATTAGGGCAAGATGGAAAGACAGGCCTAGTCAAAGTTTGTTTTCAGCACGTAAAACTCTGCCTCTTCATGCACTCCTAAGGTAAAAGGAAAGCTAGAGCCAGGGCAGGGGAGAAGAAATAAATTACACATTTTCTGGACTTTCTAAGAGTGTCTCAAAACTGCCAGTTTTATATCTGCTGTGGTCTGCAGATATAACCATGCACTTCCCACTGGCCTGAGAAGGTTTTGCAAACTGGAGGAACTGTTTGAAAGCATGGGACATGAGCACTTCTGCAGCAGTTTTCTGAAAAATGCATGGTCTCAATTATGAAACTTCAAGGCACCAATTTCTGTTTGTCTGCTTTCTCCAATAAAAGCCTCAGAAATGCCAGTGCAGCACTATACAAGCCAAATTCAACAGAAGCAAGACTAAGCACATTCCAGCCCTTCCTGCAGGTCTGATCCTTTCAGCTGTGACCTGAGAGAAGCTGAATCTGTCACTCAAGCATAGGAGTTGCAGGGAGGCAGCAGCAACCCATAGCCTCAGTATCCAGAAATGCTGCATGGGCAGAGGTGGGCCCCAAAGCACCCCAGACATGATTCTTATCTGCTTGTGTCTTGCCAGTGAAGGTACTGATTCTTCCAGACAATGATGCCAAAGGAGAAGGAGAAACTTCAAGGCTAAGCACCTGAAAGTCTAATTATGTTGTTACTAAGGATTATTTAATTGACAAATTCTAGAAGGTAAGCAAAGGGCAAGCAAAGTCTGGTGATGCAGCAAAGATGTCAAGGCAACACCTGAACAATGACAGTATTTCAGATCTCCTGTCCTGACCGCATTGAGATAGCGGAGAGTCTGAGGCAGGAGGCTGTGTTAAGCAGCCTCTGCTTTTTATTTGCATTCACCTCAGGTGCTGGTGCTCTTGGAGGGTCATTCACCTCACTGTCACTCGAATGGCTCTCCGTCTCTGAGTCTGAGGAGCTCTCTGAGTCACTGGTGCTTCCTGACTCTGAGCTGCTGGAATGCGCTGATGCCACACTCTTGGGCTGAGACTGTAAGGAACTGCAAGGCCACCATGAGACAAAATTAGAAAACAGCATGGGTGAAGGTTACTTATTTTATTGACATGGCAGTATTCAAAAATAAAACTGAAACCCCATGTTTTGGCACAGAGAAAAGAGGGTAGAAGGCCAGAGGAATATATTGCCATACGCAAAAAATAAGGAACTGGAATTAACAACATCACTAGAAATAATAAAACTTTCAACTCCAGTCAAATATGTAAGCAGAATGCCACTGCTACAATGTGAAGCTGCATTTAGACATCAACAAAAAAAAAAACAAACCACCAAAACTGACCAGTGCTTTTTCTTAAAGTCCCAACTCTCGAATTGAAAAATTTCCAATGAAGATGAACAAGACAGAAACATATGTTCCAGGATGGTTTCTGTTTTTTTACTATTCTCCTCCTTAACTTTTCACTTCTTCATCTGTTTTACATGGTGAAGCTGCTGTAACCACTTCATTAACAGACACATCAAGGAGCAGCACTTCTTGGAACACCCTCCTCTAATCAAGTGTTTTCCTCCACAAAGACACTGGGAGTGCATGGAAACAAGGGGGAGCTGTCACTTTTACGAACAGCTTTTTTGTTTTGCAATGGGCTGAGTAAATGAAAATGTTAATTTTCTTTTTTTCTTAAGTTTGCAAACAGTTTCCTATATCAGTATTAAAACATTTGTATGATTTGGAGGCAAGCTCCTTGCTGATTCAAGACTGGTATCATGAGAACACTATTTAAGAATTTGCAGACCATGCCCAAAAGTGGTATGATCTTCTGCAAGTCTGACTTTGTAGACCATTATCCTGTGCGCCAAAAATATATGTCAGTGCTCTGCTACATGAAAAATTCTGGCCTTCACCACCTTTCTTCCTCTAAAGCTGGCATGTGCCTGTACATCCTACTTTGAATATTGCTTCTGACTAAAAATAAAGGGCAGGAACTGCTTACAATCTACTGCCTTATCAGTAGGAGCTCAAACAGACTCAATGAGTCTTCCTAATCCTTTTCTGTTCTTTACCTGCTTTGCTGTTTTGGGCTTCTTTCTAAACTAAAACTGGACTCACATATCACCCATTGCTACTACAACTGAAAATCCCATTAGGTCCAGTGTGATCTACATATATACTCATGGAGGGAAAGAGGAGAAAAGAGGGGAGCAGTTGAGGAAATACAGTTCTGGTTCATAGACAAAATCCAGCATGCCTGAATTATTCATTTCTCACTGAAGCTTTCCAGAAAATCCCACACAACTAAAGCCAACTTTCAACAGCAGCCAGAAACCAAAGCCTGTAGCTACAAGAGAAACCAGGAACCCTTACCCATCTACCTCATGTATAAAAAGTAGTTTTGTTTTTCTCCTTATTTGATCTAGCTAGTAGTTGGGGAACGAACATGTACCTTGGCAGAGCAAGCGAAGAAGGTGACTTTTCAGCAACCTGTTTTGTTCATAAAAACAAAGAGGAAAGGGGGAGGAAAGGTTAGCTCACAGAACTCAGAACAATGCAACAAGTGGTAATGGTTTAAAGGGATGTCTGTGTGCCTAGTGTATAAAACATCTAAAACCGACTTGGTCGTCACCACTTTCTTCACTATCACTGAGCTGCAGGTCGTCCTGGAGCATTCTGAAAGACAACCAGAAGATAAATATCAGTCAAGGCAGACATATTTGCAAGCAGCAAACACTGAAAAAGATTTGTTTTGTGGTTACCAAAACAACCCAAACTCCCACATCCTTTCTGCAGATTTGGTATGCTCAATCTACTAAACTCTGTCGTTACCTGAATGAACAGTTAAAATGCCTTTTGTTTTTTTTCACTCTGCTTTCCAAGTGACCTTGTGATATATTGCAATGGAGGTCCATAGCAATGGCTAACATCTACAGATGACAAAGACCAATCTCAGAGAGGAGATCCCTAGCACACCACCAAAGCGGGGAAGAAGTGTGATCCTCATCCAGGAAGAGACTCACATGCTCACAGTCTGCACTGGCTCCCCAAGGGACAGAAAGCACTCTCTCTGCACCAGAAGCAGTGCGTGTTCACACTCTCTGTGCCCAGGGGCTGCAAATATTTCTCCTGTCACAGAGCTTCTCGTTTTGCTGCTGAAGTCTCCTATCATACATACATAAATAATTACCAAGATCAAGCCTATCTCCTATTTCTTCTCTACACAACAAACTTCATGCTCCTGCACATCTCAGCAGTGACTAATGTCAAGCAGCTTGAATACTCAAAACAGTTTCCAAATGGGGAGGGATGAGCTCTGTTTTAGTACTACTGGAAAAGAGATCAGGCTGCCTGCAAATGCTTCCGAAAGCATCACTTAGTCCTCCTCCAGCAGGTGGTAACTACTGTCTGCAATTTCAACATATTACTGAGGTCCTTAAAAGGCTGAAAGGGAAGGATTTGTGGGGAGGGAACCAAAGTTCTCCTGAATTGTTATCCTCCTCTTTGGTAATCAATCATGCAGGCATCCCAAAAGGATGTCAGAAAATAGTCAAGCAAAACTCTTGCTATTCAAAAGTATAGTTATCCAAATCTTGAGACTAGCTGATGCCCAGCTCCTCAATCCAGATAATTATTCAAGTGTCCTTCCAAAAATGGGATAAAATATTTTGGAACCAAGACACGGATTTTAATTAATCACATCAAAACTCAGTTTGAAATGAGGTTGAAATAAACAAAGAAAAGTTTCTCACAAAGACTCCTTATGGCCAAATACAAAAATAAACCTTCAATTCCTCACGACAGCACATTTTATAGCAAGAAAACAAATATGAATGATTCCCAGTGAACTACATCACACCCTGGAAAAAAAGGTGGAGAAAGGTGGTGCTTTCTTTGTTCAGGCATTTTGACTGTCATTCCCCTGTTACTATCCTCTATTGCCTCATTTCCTCACACACCTTCTCGGTGGAAATCACCTCCTGCCTCTTCTTTTAGAGTAAACACCGAAGGGAAAGGCTATGAGACACCACCTTGGAAAAGCAGACCCCTGAATTTCCTACAGAAGGCAAATGGCTCACAGCCTGCAGCAACCCTGCATTTGCCAACTCTGCACATGAGCTAGAGCTGAAGCTCACTGCCAGACAGATGAGGCACAAAAAAGGAATAAAAGAGAAGCAGCAACAATAAACACACCCCACACTTCTGGGCAGTTTGGCCAAATGTATATTGGCATCTCAATTAATTCTTTTTATTTTCTTTTACAACTCCTTAAGGTTAGTAGTCCTTCAAAGGTGACAGTGAAGAAACTCCTTCTGATGCTAAAATGTTCTGAAAGTGGTTTGGGGTTTGGGTGGGTTTTTTGTTCTGTTCTACTTTAAGAATTGTGGACTACAGATTTATTTCCTTTAGAGGTAAGAGGACAATCATAGAATCATAGAATGGTTTGGGTTGGAAAGGACCTTAAAAAGATCAGCTAGTTCCAACTCTCTGCCATGAACAGGGGCCATGCAAAGAAACTACCTAGATCTTCTTTTAAATCTTAATTAACTGTTTGTAATAACTCCCTTTCCACCTAAGATACTGGTAAATTAAATGCATCGGCATAAAAGAACACTGCAACTACTTAAGCTCAATTTAGGATTGAGGAAGAATAATAAAACCTCAAATGAGTCACACTTCTGCAAGGACAGACAAAGCTGCTTCCCCCAAAACAAGGTTTCAACAAATTGTTAAATAGCCTAGTTAAAGAAAATAAATCTGCCTTAATAATTTTAATGCTTTAATTAGTTCACAAGTTAACAGATGCCAAGTTTTCACTTGCAGGACCTGTTCATATGCATCTTATATATACACCATTAGTCTCCCTATAAAGCTACTTAAAAAGAGCTCTTTTAGAGAGAGAAGCAGCACCAAAATTATTACCACTTGCCAAACAACCCCACTGAAAGCAAAGGCTGGTCCCTCTCTGCTCACCAGGTTAAAAATGCATCACTAAGAATGAACTGGCATCTCCCCTTTGAAAAGAAAGGCTGCTTCCATTCCAGTGCAGCCAGGTGCAAACTTCAAGGCTGCATCCAAGAATGAAAGCCATCTGGGAAACCCCTGCATGCTCTGAAAAGCTGAATGCTTAATTTGGGCAGACAGATGCCTTGGGATTTCAACTTCTAATTAACCAGCACAAACGCTGTTTGTTTTCAGCCAGCCACACTTTGCAACACAAGCTACTCCAGGCAGCTGAATTTTCAGACAGTCACGTGTGCTTTGAACAGCAAAGAAAGACAGCCCTGTTGTGCCAAAGAAAACAAACACGAGAAAGAAGGGATGAGTCAGTTCAAGGGAAAGATGAAGAGGAAGTCCTTGGGCAAATCTGACTTGACTTCATTTTGGACATAAACTCAAGCCACCTTGATCCTCCTGCTTCCACTGCCTTTGTCAACCGTGGTTATGCATGTCCCTGGCAGATGAGTGCTGCCTCTGAAGTGCCCAGCAAGGACACTGAGCAGAGAGGGGATCTTGGCTAGAAGACAGCTACATATCATTCTAAATTTACAATTCTGGCCCTTCGGGGTAAGAAAGGAGTCTTTTCCAATTTTTGTGTACAGGAAAAGTTTATTTTCTCTTGGCTGCTTAGAAAACTGACTAAAGCACTAAAGGGATTTTTACAGGCAGCTTGAAAGAGTTGCAATAATGATGATGATGGTTGTAGGTTGGCTGATGAGGAAGGCAGAGCCTGGATCAGTTGAAACTACTAGTTTTAATTGTGTAAATTGCCAGAAGTTATTCAGGAATAGAAGCAAAATAGATTAAGGGATAGATGAGGGGAGTAGCTGACTTAATGGAGTTGAAACTACTGTTCCAGCTTATCTCACACTCCCAGTGAGTGAGGGCTCATCTGCATCATGCTGGAACAGTAGGAAAAGGGATATTTAATAGATCTTACAGTGCTTGAGTGCAAAATTCTACAATCTCAACCAAGATGGAGATATGCTCTTCCTCTTGCTTGCGACTAGCCCATTTTTGTTTTGTTTTTATTTAAATGATTCATGATAAGGAAAACAAGTGGAGTAAGCTTTGCAGTCAGTAGTTTGCAGCCTTCCATGGAACAACATATCATGAGATCTTTATGTATCACATGAACTGACAGGCATTTAATGGTTCAGCAATTCCCTTGCACACAGACCCCTGAGCCTTCCAGACATGGAAAGATTTCTGTTTGTCACTCAGGGCTCAGAACCTACCAATGCTGCCATCTGGCCAGGTTAATTCTGAAAGACTAATGTCAGCCCACAACAAACTGCTTGTAATTAACTTAATTAATGGATAACCACTTTCACCTACAAGAACAGTACCAAGCTATTTTATCTAACAACTTAAAATTTTCTATTGAAGCAATTAATTAACTAGTTGGTGCCTTCCTGCTTTGTAAAACTTTTGTCATGATTTTGCATAATTTTATATATATACACACACAAAATTAAAATACACTATAGAAATTACATCCTCACCGCACTCTGCAACTAACCATGTTATTAGAATATAAACTGAGAATTTTAGAAAATCCACATGATTTTGTGCATGTGTGTGTTTTTAAATAAAAATAAAATTAAGACAACATTTTTTAGAAAATGTTTCCTTGGGCAATTGCAGAAAGTTATATCATGGGATTGCTTTAAAATTTCACCCTAGTTTTTACAGTTTTTGTAGCTGTAGCTGTACTAGCCCTCCCAGAGATCAAAACAATATCCAGAATTTATCAGATTCAGTTGTACCCCTTATAATTTATATCAGTTGGATGCATTATTAGTATGTTGAAGAGCACAAAAGTGTGATCTTAAGCAGCAAGATCAAAAAAAACTTTGATCTGGTACACTACTAATTGGGGTCTTTTCCTAAATTTTTGTTTTGGTTTTAACAATCACCATAATCATTACATGATATAGTGGACTTGGCATTGTTAGGTTAAGGGTTGGGCTTGATGATTTTAAAGGTCTTTTCCAACCTTAACGATTCTATGATTCCATGAGGAAACAATAATGTTTCTGTGGGTGAAAATTCTTTGTATTTAAGTTTTCTAAAAAAAAAAAATCAGATCAACAAAACCCACAGAACCATGAAGTAACTCAAATTTTAGGTCATTCCAAATTTTTTTAACTAACAGCACAGTAGGGATGGGAACAGAATCTGATTACTTACGATGTTCTTGCTTGAGAACTAGGCAATGTTTCTGAAGGTGCACCATACCGCTCTGTAAATCAAAAATTGATAGGTTGGTTTTATTTGCCTCTCTTGTAGCATATTTTACACTACAGTTTCTGAGGTCCAGATTATACTAGTTGCTTTCTTCTAGGACATAACTGTTTGCCATCAAGATTATTCATCATTCCAAATGGGGTTTCCTTACAAAATACTGTTTGTCTTCTGCTGAACTGCTGCCTTTATTTCTAGGTAATGAATGTATACAATCTCTTAAGCCATTTCTAAATCCATCACTGTTCAACAAAACAGACTAAGTCACACCAGTTAATCAATGTAAACATTTGATGTTCTCCACAATATATGACACACAAAACTATCTGTCAATACACATATAACTGTGTGTTTATTTTGGATTTCTACTTACTCTGATTCTGTGCTACAGATCCCTCAGGTTGCAATTCCTAGAAAGAAAGGACAAAGTGCAAATGGAGAATAAAATAAATCAGCTCTCTCTTAACAGTAGCAGATTGATAATTTGTCTTCCATGTGTTACTTACTGTAATATACTTTGAAGTGTCCAGGAGTCTAAACTGGCCTGATGTAACTTACCACGGATAGAAATGGTACATGCTACTGGCCCCAGAAGTGTGTTGCTAGCACATTAGAGTTATGTGTATTTTTGAAGAAATATTTTAAACATTTTATAAAAGCTGCCAAACACTTCCATTTAAGACTGTCAGCAAATATTTTTGTTGACAATAAAAACGTATTTTGTACTTAAAATGTTTCTGAAAATCAGCTACATTTGAAGACCACAATTACATCAAATGTGTAAGTTGCTGAAGCATTTGTCATTCATCCCCATTGTCATTTGATTCATCTGACTTCTGAAGATAATACTTCCTAACAGCCTTTATCTATGAAAAGAGGACAAAATCAGATGAAAACACATGCAAGAGCCAGAAAGCTCTCTTCTAGTTTATCAAAAGTCCTGGCGAAACGAAAGTGTTTTACCTTTGCTGGGAATGAAAATTTGGAAGGCTCTGCTTTAGTAGGTGTATTAAGAGCTGTCAGGGGAGGTGGCCATGAGCGGGTCATTTCCTGGAAAGAGATTGAGAGGAGCAGCTATTAGGATTTTTGCTGATGGACACAGAGGAATTTTCAGGCTTTAAAGATCCACAAGGATCTACCTCTTCATGCATTTGGACATGCCTACCTGTGGTTGCTACAAAACCTAGTGATATACATTCCTAACAGGCAAGAACACAGGATGGCTGGTGAAACAAAAAAAGATGCCAAACTTCCAGGCAGGGTCCTCATGCTGCAATTCCAACCAGCACACGGCAGCCAGCGAGCACCTGTGCACAGCTCGCCTTCAGCTAAAACACTGTCCCAACAACAGCTTCTTGAGAGCAATCAAGGCACCAAGGTTTTGCAACCTGAAGCAACAGTGAAGGAAGAGAACTGCAGAAACCAAACACTAGGACTTCAGTATCTCAGAACAGCATTTGACATCCAGGAACTGTTTCCTCAGGATCAGCACCACTGGCCTGGGAATGACAAGGCATTTTCACACCTTGCGCAATGAAGGGCTGACAAAAATCCAGGCACTGGGAGCCTGTGTGCTGATCACAGAGCCAGCTCTGACACAAGGTTACAGACACAGTTTTGCACCAGATCTGGTTTTCCTCTGCACAAGTGGACTGGAACTACACAGTAGAGGAGCAGCAGCCCAGCAGCAGTGCCATGCACAAGCAGGTGGGAAAGACACTGGTATGTGGTCCTACTCAGGGCCACACTGCTGGGGCTGGCAGGATGGACATGAGGCAGCATGTCCAGTGCCTTTGGAGGAAGGGTGCTCAGCAATGGCAACCCCTGACTTGATGAAGGAGCTGGCTGGTCTGGCTGTCTCACATGACTTGTCAGTCTGGCTCTTGAACTGCACTAGACTGTATTACACTCACATACTGATAGAAAAGTAGATCTTACAACGCCAGCTGTATCCAAGGCTGACTTATCTTTACTTCTTCTCAGCACACCCCAAAACACACTTCCAGCAACAGTAACATGCGCCAAGTGAATAGAAACAGAGTGATATTTTTTCCTCACCCATTACCTGAATGCATGCAAAATACAAGCAATGACAGAGACCCATTACTTAATAGCACCTACCCTCAAAATTTCTTCAATGGACTGCACATCAATGGGGTTGGTTTGCTGTAATGAGAGAGGGAAGCAGCATGAGTTTGTGAGGATTTTTTGTCAACTGACACAAGACAAGCATGTACTCAGTGAAAATTTGGTTACTAATAGCTCTATAAATTTCATGGAAATCTATTAATAATAAAATGCTAGTAAGGATTAAAAGCCCCATCAGAAGGGCAGTTAATAATGCACTTCTATAAAGCCTCTTGTTATCAAATTTTTACTAGAAGATACAGTTTAATAAAGAAAAAGAAGGAAAGTGAAACAGAGCTCATTAAGCAGTGGTGCTCATTCAGCTGACAGGATTCCCCTAGTTTCATGATTTGCTTTCTTCTGCAAATCCATGTGTGCTCAGGAGTGGAAAAAAAAAAAAAAAAGCAGTGTAAAGTCCAAAGGTTGAAGAAAGCAAAGTAGAGTGGGTTTTAGTGGAGGAATAATGCACCAGGCCTTTGAATTCCATCTCTTGGACTTTCAGGAATATCAAATGCTGTCAAAAAAATAGAGAAGTAATGCAATTTGTAACTTGCATAGTTTAGAATAAAGTCTTGAACATACCACTGGGTAGAGACAACATGGTGACTTCTGGAAAAGCCTGCAGATAGCACAGCACTGGATCCAGGGACTATCCCTGTACCTCCCCCACCCATTTTACTGGACCCTGGGCAGTGACCACACTTGACTGCCTGGCAGAGGCCCCTGTTCCCCAGCACAAGCACGGTGATGCCCTACGAAGGGAGGCCAGCTCCCTGAGGTACCCTGGCACTCCACCAACCCCACTGGAATGGGACCAGGAAACAGCACAGCAGCACCTGCATCTGCCTTCAGCCAGGCTCATGAGCCCAGGCAGCAATGTTGTATTTGCTGGTTATTTAACAGACAGAAGACACTGCAGCTTGTGCAGACGCATAAATCTGCTTTTAACTTAGCAGCTCTTGGCAGGACATCTCCTGCACACATGGGCAGCATGAGTACTGCTGGGCAAGGCAGGGACTGGGACAGGCACAACAAACACCTCCTGCTCCCTGGGCATGTGGGCGTGAGGGTGACTGCACAGCCAGGGCCAGGGGTTATTCTAGCAGGACACACTGCCTGCAATGGGGTAAAACAACTCGAACAACACTACCAGCGGTAAATGATATTTGCAAAGCTACCACTGGTAGATGGAGAAGGGGGCATCACGTTGCTTTTGGTGTTGCATAATGCTGAAACCAGCCTGACTCATCAATCCCAAAGTTAAATATCCTGATAGCGAGATGAAGACCTGATAGAGTATCCAAGGAAGGAATAACAAGTGATACTATTAATAATTTATCTACAGCTTCTAAGCTAACACAACTGGCCTGAAGACATCTGACTGACAGTCAAACACTACAGTATAAAAGGCAAGTCCTTAATGTTAACAGCAAGGTCTTCTAACATAGCTTTTCTTGGAACATCTGTGTGGAGATTGCTCTCTTGAGTGGGGATGCCCCTCAAGGTTACTCCATGAGGCTGAGCAAAAGAGGATTGCCCACGGTCATTGGTATGGGTGAGTAAGATAATTTCTACATAACAACTGTTTTTGTTAGCTTTAATACAATTGCTTTAACATAGCTTCATAGTGCACTGTACTATACCAGTTGTTATAGCTTCTATATTGTGTAGCAAATAATTCTGATTAAGCTCTTTTTGCCTCGTGATTATTATAATAAATTATTTATATTTCTATGAATATAACTGGTTTTCCATCCTTAATCCCACAGGACAAAGTTGGATAAATGTTCAATTATACCTATACAATCCTTCAGGCATAAACCACTGACAAAGGCTGGGGCTAAGATTGGAGCTGCATCCAGGCTCCTCTCTGGGAAGGAGGGATGCTCCACAGCAGGACATGAACTGCTTCCACACACTGATCGGCCACCCAGCCATGGGAAACACCACTTCCTTTCCACAGATCATCCACTAACAAGGCATGAGGTTTGAAGGTTCCTGTCATTTACACATCCTTTCCTAACTGGTATTATTAAAGGAGACTCAAACAGTAAACAACTATCACTGAGTAGCTGTAATGGGCAAGGCATTTCCCAGACCAGATTCTTGCCTATAAACAAGAAATTCAATGGAAGCAGTCAGCGGTTGGAGTAACTGCTGAAAGGAAAGGGCCAGGAAGACTTTGTTCTTGTTAAAGAGAGGGTAGTGAGCTACAGTGCCCCATTAGAAGGTTCTTCCCCCGAAAACGTAAAGAGCAAAACAAGCAAACACTTCACAATAAAGTTAAAAAGTGTCATTCTTGGCCCTCTCACAGAAAGGCCAGTCACTGTTGCCCACATGCTGCACTATTTACATTAGAGGGAGCAGGAATTAAGGAATGCTTTTTCCCTCCAACTTTATTTATCTACATAAAGCTTTCATCGATGCAGTACTCATTTGACAAAGATTTGACTTTTCTTCAGAAAATCATGCATGGACAGCTGCTTCTGACTTACTCACCCAAACAAACAGAAGCTGGTGCATGACCAGATAAGTCACACAAATGAAAGCAAGGCTTGGAGATGTGTCCCATAGCAGGTAGGAGGAGGGAAGAGGGAGAGCAAACAGCAGGGAACTACCACATGGCAAGATTGAGAGAGAGACTAGGATACTTTCTATCTGCTCAGAAAAGCAGTATTCAACTAGTGGATTGCTTCAGAAATGCCTGAGATATCCCATGAGAGCATCACAGTAAAAACCCTTCTCACAAAACAGATAAGAAATCAAGATCCTGCCCAGAAAAGATATTTGAAAACTCTCTCTATAATGGATTGATTGCAAGAAATAAAAATAAGTTTCTGAAATGGTGGAATAAACTGAAGTTTTATGAGGTGATAAGTGATGGCAAAAGTGTAATTCAATTAACCTGAGAATCAGGGAATATCTGCAACAGACAGTTTAGACCTGTCTTATCCTTGTCAAACAACACAGACCCCTTCCTGAAGTTCTTTCTGATGAGCCTGAAGACTGACTTTGATACAGGTTTACATACAGTGGGTATTTTTAGTTCAATTGTCAGGGGTACTGTTCAGGAACTGTGGTTCCTTCACTGGTCCAGGGGCTTAGAAGAAACCACTTTTTTTCTCTGTGGCATAAAATTTAAAGGAAAGCAAACACATGCCACTGAGTAAGTGCTGCACAAGTCTTCATTGCAGCACAAGGACCTCTGTTTTCTTTGGGGGGATGGGGGGGAGGTGGGTAAGAAATCATTATCAAATACATGGTGAAATGATTGCCCTAGAGATTACAGTCACAGACCATCCAGAATATGCACAGTCCCAAAACCACACCAAAACTGGTCAGAGTCATCTCACTGCACGGGGAGCCCTCCTGCTCTCAGCTACAACTGCGACTGTCACTTCGAGCTGCAGGCTTCCAACAGAAGCAGTTCTGTGCCCCAAACCTGTGGAGCACACCTCTTTTCACTCCATCCCAGCTGCAGTGACTGAGGATTCCTTGTCTTTTACAAAGCTACACATCCAGCACCTGAAGGAGCTGGGCTTTTCTGCATGCTGAGTTAATTTTTTACTCTATTTTTTTTGTTCTTTTGTTTAGCTTTTTTTTTTTCCTTTCAAGTCATATCTCAGCTCTGTTCCCACTTGTTAAACCACCACCATTAAACCACAATTACCACCCAGCAGCAAAGGACGTACTTGCCAGTTTTAAGAGAAGAGTTTAGGGAAAAGAAAAAATACAATGCTGCTTTAAGAAGTGTTAAAAAGCCATAAAGCCAAAGAAATCACCAAAAATGAGATGAACTCCACTGAGGACTGTTGGTGTAGGAGATCAAATATTCCATGTTTCTCTGTATTCCCACTCGCAGTTCTACAGTCTTTATTGGGAACACTGTAACGTGTTCCCCACAGACAATTCCATTTAAGCTTCATGCATATTTGCAGTCTGACACTGACATCTGTACAGTCTCCAGCTAGGATTTCCTCATGCCACATTCAGACTCACTTTCAGTTTGGGAATGACACAGGCACCTCTGAAAATCACTCACAGAACATTTTGATGGTTGAGGTCGAGAAAAATCATGGGACAACTGGAACTGTTCGGTAGCCAAATATTTGGTTTGGCTTTTTAGAGCTAGTATTCTCAACCAAACTGAAGCTGCGTTTCAATAATGGCTACTGCCCTGCAGCAATAATACCAATTTAATTCCTACAAATATTAATACTAATTTAAAAGTAAAAAAAAAAAAAAGGAAAACAGTCACTGAAGGATTTACTACCACTGTGATCATGAACTGAAAAGGACTTCAGGACGGGGGGCAGTACAATTTCAAGCATCTACATAAACAAAAGAAGACCTAGAAATTCCATGAGGAATTAGTCTACCTTTACTACAACATGTCTGCAAAAATGCACAGGTGCACACAGCTGCAAAAGAAGAGAGACAGCTCTTAATTTAGAAAACAATTTAAAATCTGAACAGGCACTCAATTCAAGATGCATAGCAACTGTGTGAAGAAACTGTCAAAAATACTTCCAAGTCCTCTCTTCATGAGCAATTCCAAAAAAAACATTCATAAGCACATAGCTCTGTTCATGCCCTGAGCCTTACACAGCTCTTTTAGAGAGATGAATGAGGAAATCAAGACAATAAGAATCACCCAAACTCAGACTAAACTGCCTAAGTAAACACCAGGTACACAAATGAGATGCTCCACTGCCTGTGATAATATATGAGCATAGGTACTATAAAGAATAAGCTTTTCAATTTTTTTTATGAAGATGGGGTTGAAGAGCTTTTAAAGTTGCTTCTTTTTAAAAAGGTATTCCATTAAAAATTACAGCACACATTTTTATCCCACTCTGCCACATGTGCCAAGTGTAGCTGAAGGACTGTACGGCTCTCATGTGTGGGGGGCTGAAGCTTTCTCCCTGGTCTTTAAATAGCTTGCCTCATCAGAAGGCTGTGGCAGAGTAGTTTCGAGCAGGATGCCAAAAAAACCTTCTCCCAGAGAGAGTCGGTCACGCATTATTTCAGAAGTCACTGCATGATGCTGCCGAGATGTTTGAGCCCACGCAAGGCCAGTGGCAGCAACAGCATCTAGAGTGTGCAGAGATGAGGACAGGAGGTCTAGAAGCATATATTAAAATGGAATGGATATGGACTGCCTTTCAGGCAAGCACTAAGGTGTTGCAGACCTTTCTGTTTCTTCCCATCTTGGTAATTTCCACCCAACTTCTTATTTCTGCTGTGTGCATGTCTCTCCTGTCACAGCCCATTTGAAGCTGCCCCTCTGACATCCCGAGCACAAAAAAGCCTCTTGCTTCTCTGTCTCCTTCATCGTGGATGAAACTGGTGCCTACACATACCCAGCCAGTGTAAGTGAGGAACAGCTACAGCACATGTGCATTTCCTATGCCACCTGATATCTCCTCCTAATCAAAACATGAAGTGTGTGTGTGTGTAGCTGAAGTCTACCAGCTACTGCTCTTTGCCTGATCTCAGACTGAGTTATTAGTGCTCAGAAATTCTAAGTAAGCGGTGCAGCAAGGATGAGAAAAGCCGATTATGAGTTCCATGCCCTTCATTCTGTTGTCTGTTTTCTTTGTTTCCTAATGAAACCTTTGCCACTGCAACCATCAGCAGAGAAGGTCAGCTGCTCTCATGTTAAAAAAAAAATCACATTTGCAGCTGCTTTCCATTTAATATTATACTTTAATATACTTAAATAGAAATATCTAGTTTTAAATTTATTTTTTCTTGTCAACTGCACAGTCATTGCCACTCAAACGCAATGAAGATCACAAAACTGCGTATATGCGAAGGGTTAGTTTGAAAACAACAGGCAGGGCAAAAATCAGGCTGAAAGCTACCATTCTGTCCTCACTTCACCCATCTGTGCCTACCCAGTCAGAGCAGGAGGAGATCTTGCATATTAGATGCGCTCTCTTCCTTGCACACAAGTCACGCTAGTGATAGCACGCTAACTTATCCCTAAAGCAACCTTACACATGCATTTTTGTGTAGCTAAAAATCCATCTTCTCTGTACTACAGATAGATATGAGATGCACACCTACAGAGCATGTTTTCAAAATGACCCAGCCAACAAAAGAGACATGTTGTTTTTAAACTCAGCCTCTACTAATCCTGATGATGGATGCAATAATGTTCTGCCATGTATTGAAAAAAGGCTGCCAGAGTTTGAAGCTCAGATCATCTTGTTGATTAATGCAAGCACAAACATGCACGTTCATAAAGGTTTTCACACTATCTTGAGGAATACTAGACACCAAGTGGATTCTCTGCTAACGATGTTCCACATCACAAAACAGAAGCGTTACTATTCTTTACATTTTACAAATCTGAAGTGTCTCTTATATTGCACTCAGTACTCACAAATGTGCCATGATGTTGTATTTTCCCACATGCACTAACCTAATCCAAGGCCTTCTGTTCCCTCAACTATGGATCAGGGATTTTTTAACTGCTTGCAGCTAAACGCATTAGAAAAAAACAGAGAGTGATGACTTGGTTTTGAAGCACATGATGAAACTTAGTGACCTCAACAGATCTCTGCAGCAAAAAAACACATTTTCATTTTCAACCCACAGGTTCTATCAGCATCCACCTATTCTAACATAATACAACTTTCTCAGCTGCAGCACCAACACCACTTAAGTGATCCTGATTTCGTCTGCCGAGGAAGAAGACATTGTGTGCCACCATGACAACTTTTCCTGTCTGCAGATGGGTTCCTTGGCTTGCAGGAGCAACATGAACTCAAAAGCAAATGCCCCAACATCAGCAGTGGACGACTGAGATAAGCAAGAGCCCACACAGCTCCTGTGTGCAGTGCTGTGGGGCTGCAGAGCCCCCAAAGCTGGCTGGGAACAGAACAAACCCCAGGCATTCCACAGGGCACCACAGCTCCGAGCAGCAGCATCCCGGCCACAAAACAAGTGGAAGGCACAGCTCCAGACAGCAGAGATTCGTCTACCCCTATTCCTGCACCATCTGCAATGTTGCAGGCATTCAGGAGCAACCACAGAATCGGGTTCAAAGGGCACGTGGTTAACTCAAAAAAAACATATTTGAAAGTCAGAACGATTCAGATATATCACCTGCATTTGCAAGCAAAAGTGTTTTTGCAAGAGTATAGGAAAGGAAAGCATCACTATCACAGCTGCTGCAATAAAAAAAGACCCCTGCAAACCACCGGAGAACTGACTATACAGGGAAAACAAAGACAGTGATGAAGAGCACACAAAAGCAGCAAAATTACATCAAGTAAGAGAGATGCAGGCAGGCAGTCAACACATCATTTTCTTCTGATTTCTTTCAGCTTCAAAAATTGTAGGAACTGGTTATTTTGTTTGTTTGTTTCATTTTTAAAGGTCATGCAAAAAGTAAATGTATTCTTAAAAGGAAAAATGTGGAGTCTGAGCTAAAACCTACCAAGATTTGCCAGTTGCCTGTGAGCTTTAAGTCAGTAACAGAACAGATTAAAGAGTGTGCAAACACTTCAAAACAAACTGTATTTCAAGGATGAGACCATCCTTTCCCTGACTTTGCACTTTCCTCATAGGACAGTGTGGGAATACTTGCATAGATTTAGGTTTTGCTTGGTACTATTTTTGTATTAAGCTCAAAAATGTTTATTTCAGAAATACACAATAAAAAGGGACTTTCATTATCATCATGAAATCTTTGTAGACATCATTTCTTTCAAAATCTCAAATTATATAGAGCTCAATATGTCACTAATTACTGGCTTCATAAATTATAGCTAGAGATTTTAAAGACTATCTTTCATTAGTATTGTAAAATAATGTACAGGTACTGTTTGGCAGTACAGTCCCTCTAACAGCAACTTGAGTTGTTCCAGGAAATTCAGGAAGCTGCTGTCAGAAAAGGACAAACCTCTCAGAAGGGAAGGCAATTTTCCCAGCAGGATTAATTTACACAGGAGGTTAAAAATTACCACTAGGCACATCATTTTTAGCAGAGAAGAAGAAAACTCAACCCATTTCGACAATAACATGACAACCACAACAAAAAATACAAAAGAAGGTAGAATACAGAGGGACAAAAAGAAAAGTAAACACAAAGAAAACTAAAAGAGAAAACTGAAATTTTATAAAAATCTTGTATCAGATTACTTTTGCGGAAAGTAGTAACGAGGTACACAAGCTGCAGAAACTGTAAAAAAAACAGGCATTTGAGGATGCACTTATTTGAGTTTTGTGCCTTAGCACCCAGCTGGGTGGAGTGAGGTATGAGGGATAAGTAGAAACTAACAACACATCCTTTGTCTCCCCTCTCGCAACATAGTTCTTCAACTTCTCACTAATGGAGTAAGACTGGAATAATTCCAGCAAATCAAAGCAAAGCTAATGTAGATCTGCTTGACATTGCTTACAGTGTTAAGTTTCACTTCTGTATTTCAGGAAAAACAAAACCCATTTATGCTTTTTGATTTATGCTCCCTACAATGCTGAGGCACCACAGAAATGTATGGAAGAGAAAAAAAATATCTTCAAAATTACAGTATAAATGAATTTGTTTTCACATTTGTGTTTATTCTGCTTGCTTTAAGTCACAAGACTTCATTGCAGACTACAAATCCAATCCATCAGTCTCAGAGTCCACAGGAGCCTTCTAATATAATTTCTCTGGGTTCTATTTCATGTCCTCTGTGGGCACTAAGGTTTAACCAGCAGCTTGTGCATAGCCAAGTTCCCTGTGGACAGTTTGACAAGCACACTTAACCCATTTGAGTTCACTCCCCTCTTTCCCAAGGCAACGCCGAAGTTATTCCACCAAAAAATGCCATACCACCAGGCACTCTCCTACTTCTGCCCCAACCTCAACCCAGCAGCCCAGCTCACAAGTGAAGACAGCAGCTCCAGCCTATTACTGCCCTTGCTGCAGGTTTGAAAACAAATGAAACCATTCCCATGAACTCTCTTCAGCTGACACTGAATGATCCTGGCAATTTAAGCATTTTACATCAAAATGCTCAGCAAACAATGGTTGTACTGTCCTGCTCCCGCGTGGGCGCCTGGAGGAAATAAAACATTCTTTAAAGATTTTACACGCTTCTCTGACTCTGAGATGGATTATTTTGCTCAATCTAAAAATAAATGCATGGGCCTCCTTGTGTTCAAACAGCGTAAGAAAAAACAAATAGCTATTTTGTCTTTCTTTGACTAAAGTAGCAAAGGGGTTTGTGTCCTGGGGGAACAGACTGTTGATATGTTTTAATAAACGATTCTTTACAAATCTTAAGCTGCTGAAAAAAATTTATGCATCTCTTGTTAGCCTTCATCTAATAATAATATAATTGAAATCAAAACAAACTAAACAAGAAAATTAAGTGCAGCATCACCTGCCTATAGCCATGCAGACCAGGACTCCAGCCAAGGCTGATTATTTCACCAGTAAATCATTCTAAAGAACCTCCACACAAAAGCACCTCCCCCCATTGCAATTACCATCTGTATAGTAGCTCTCAAAAATCTAATTATGACCCCTTGATTCTACAAAACTTTCTTATTTACTGTCCCCTTAAAGTCTCTCCAATTAATAATTTTTAATACTGCTTAAACTGAATCTATAAGTGTTGTGTCCATAAAAGGCTGAGGCTGTGCCCTCTTGTTCTCGGCAGAACAAACACAAGGTATCTTTCAATTTAAGTGTTGTAAGTATGAAAAGCATTTGAGTGCAAGCAGCAAGCCATGATTTCAGGTATTTTCTCATTTCAAATACCACATCACTGCAATTTGAGTAGCCTGACTCATGGCCTACTCTAGAAAAAAGCTGGTCACTGCAGCTGAAACGACAAAAGATAAGAAAACAATAACTACGTTTGTTAAGACCACAAAGGAAACTGGGCGGTTTGGTGGTGACAGGCATCCTGTGGTTCTGGGGATCATCTCAGGTAAGTGTTGCCACCTCTCAGAAATGTTGTGTTCCAAACAACACTTTCCTCTTGGAAAACAAGCAGAGTTAGATTTATGGTAGCAGTGTGTAGCACTTGGTGTGCCTCCTCTTAATGACTCAGTAAACAAGACTTGGAGATACAGGCTCTTATACTGTTTTAATACTTAACAGGACCGCTTTTCTGAACCACGACCTTTTATTTGTCCATTTGTTTGAAAGTAGTGGCCCACAGCACCTCCCTGTATATACTATCACTGCAAATATAAAGTTGGAAAATAAAGGAATTGAAGAGGCAAGCTAGAGCCTGGAGCAGCATCACCACTCCCAGGCCAGCACACTCTGCTGCTTCCTGGGACAGAACACACAACTTGGAGGCAGCTAGAAGGTATCAGCCACCAGGAGCAGTGCAGCAAAGGAGAAGGTAAGTGGGGAGGTTGTGAAAAAAAGGATGCTTATTAGTGGATCTAAGGACAGTACTTCCAAAGGAAAAAAAGAAGAAAACACATGTATTGACAGGAATTGTATCTCTCCTTAAAAAAGAGAAGTTCTTAATTCAGAAAGAACCTAGGTGCTATTTTTAAACCTTAATAGAAATTGAAGAAATATTTTTAAATACTTCCAAACCAAGGAACTTAACCTGTGGGGAAAAAAACCAACAGGATATCCTTTTGCTAGCAAAGACAACTTTTCGCCATTGTTTTACAACTGACCTAAATGCAAAAAGACTATTTCTAGATTTTACATCTTGTGGTTCAGACAGCAAAGTTCCTTACTATTATCATCATCATGCATATACAAATGAAAGTTATCCTCCTGGAGACAAATGTTGGGGAAATCTCTTGGAAATCTCTCCTATCTTGCCAAAAATGACGGGAAGCCATGACAAGTCTGTCCTCTACTTACTTGGTCACTCTTTCCAGGATACAAAACTAACTGTTGAAAGTAGCTTAACTGAAACTTTTGGCTGCAAAAGCAGTGTCCAAGCCTTGGAAAGCCTGTCTCTAGGAGATGTTTGTTATTACTCGTCTGAACACACACACAGACACTTTCATTCTCTCCTCAGCAAACAGCTTTGCACACTCAGTAAGAAGTCTACAGTAGCATCTTCAGTTTGTTTGCCAGCTGAGTACAGAGGCCAGGCCTGTTCACAGCCTTCTAGGACATGCTTTCCTCATGCTGTGCCTAGAACAACTGGCCTACAATTAATATTTAAAATCTATACAGAAGACACTTGCCTCTGTTATGATTCAAAATGTAACCCTTCCTCTTAAGAAGCATTTTTATCATTATGCATTAAACACTGCAGACTGTGTTTCCCAAGTCCCAGAAATTCTTCAGGCACTGCAGAGCTATTGCATACAATTTTCATCTGCAGCTAATTGAAGCAGGATGTGCTATGCTAAAGTAACTGGCTGGCATCTGAGAAATTATGCTTTTCAGTCAGGTGTAGTAGGAAGGCTATGGGCCATGAGCCTCCAAGGCTCAAAATGCTGTCAGAAAACAAAACAATGCTGAGAGGATGGGAGAAGGTCAGTTCACTGTTTCTTTCCTTGTCTATATAATCTGGAAGAAAGAAGCAGCTTTTTTTTATTTTTTTGTTTATTTAACATACCATCTGAATGGCTTAGAATTAAAATCCAGACAAGGAGAGATGGTTACAAGAAGTATAAAGACCCCAATCAACCTCTGTCTACAGACAATTGTTCTGCATTTTTTTCTGAAGCAGCTTTGGAGAAGCAAACTGAAGAAGACTCCGCTCATTTCCAGATTTTTATATTACTGTTTCACTGCCTATATTTTGCTTCATACATAAGTTCTCAAATGATGCCAATATTTGTGCGAAAAGTTACTATGAGCCAATGGCTAAATACTCAAACAATCTAAAATTCTTCAGGGATATGAGCAGACAGCTTCATAATTTGTAGCACACAATGGATTGGGCTCAACACCTTTGTGTACCACAATTGATTCTTCACGTGCTCTTAGGCAAAGTCCCTACACCACAATAGTTTTGCACACAATTCCTAAACTCCAGAGAGCTGGACAAGGATTTCCCTACATGTGCACCACAGAAGCCTCCAAGGCAATGTCTAAGGAAATGTCTAAGGAAATGGTAGAACATACCCGCGGGGTTACTGCTACCATAGCAAACAGAAAAATAAATATCACACTGCTTCTCCTCTTGCTCTCATTATGGTAACATGAACACTGTGTTAGTAAAGAGGGGCAGGAATGGAGCTGACCCTGCTCTGCAGTACAGCACACCAAGGAGGCAAGGGAGGTCAGCCCGTCCTCTGCACTGGTAAAGCACAGATGGTATTCCTTCAGCACAGGCAGCCAAGGATTAACAAAACAAAACTGCAAATGGACAAGCAATATGACAGCCAAGAGCATCTTTAGTAAAATGCTTACTTCAAGTGAAAACATTCAGGCTGAATATACCACACCTTTCACCTTTACTGAACAGATGGTGTCAAAACTTAGTCTGAACAGCAATTACTTGACAGGCTGATGAAAGAAACCAAAGTATTCCTTGTATAAGAAGGAATAGGTTGGCAGGATCCAAGTCTGACATAACTTTGACTCCTGTTACATGATTTCACCCTACACATCTTGCCAAACCTATAGCATTCTTCATAGGACACCACTATTCAAAATGCAATGTGCACAAGGCATATTTAAAAAAAAAAACACCTTATATGTTCTTATACCATGTAAAAAAATGCAAGCTTCAGAAGAAATACATACCACAGCATTAATACAGTATTGTTCCACACATTATTTTTATTTACTTGTAAAACATTCAGTTTGACAGTGTGCTCAACTCTAGAGACATAGAAAATACTTGTAAACACATACAACAGCAGTTAGCCTGGAAAATCATTGGGAAGTGCTCCCTCACTTTTCCTTTGAGGGTGCTTTGTTTATTGAATTCAATAGTGCACTAAATCAAACATTTTAATTTAGGTTTTGATTCAAGAGGAATAAGTCCTCTCAAAATTATACTAATAAAGAAATTTACTTTTTTTTCCCTTGGGAGATGTTGACAAAGTTAAGTATTGCCATGCTGTTAATATTCTTTCTAAATTCAAGTGGCAAAAAAGAGAACTTTAAGTTGTTTTTGAGGGTTTTTTAATGGGCACATTTTTCTTTTGACTTAGTGAAGCTTAATAAGCCAGGCAAGATAGTACTTCTGACTGTGGCATAATCTAAGCTGTACAGTAATGTATTGAATAGCTAGAGTTACTATTTACTTCAAAGGAAAGTGCACATTTGTACAAGTCACCCAAACTAGAGTTTCTGTAAGTAATAGGAGCTTAGGTAAAGTTTCATAACTGGTTAAAAATTAGTCCACAAGCCAAGTACTATTGAGCGCTATTTCCTTAGCAGCCAAAGCAAACATCATACTTGTTCCTTCCTCCTTTGATTCCAGAAAAGCTCTATTTGAAGAACAGGCAGAAAGGCCAAAGTAATTGAATTCAATATCCTGGAGAAGCAGGACTCACAGAAGGCAGTAATGCCTTTTATTAGATGAAGGTAGCTGCGAGGAAGGGAGGGGGCAGAGGACACTTTCCAGCATCAAGCGCTTGTTGGGTCTGAAACAAACAGTCATATCAGCTGCAGTTTGTTTCCCATGTGGTTGGGTGTATGCAAAGACAGCTGGGCCAACAGCAGAGCTGCTCTGGGAAATGCACCCAGATCTTCTGCTTGGAGCACAGTGCACTGCCAAGATCATGTCTCGCACTATTTGCTACACCTGACTGCATGCAAAAAAAGGGCCTCAATATCAAATTACATTTATGAACCATTTGACCAATGGAACAAATTGGCAAGCAAGTTTAACACTGCTAATGCAGTTTAGAAGAGAAACTGGTGTGTTGAAAGGCAGGTAATCAAAAAGTTAAGAATATCACCTTTTCCAACTAGGAGTTAAAATATTCTGTCACTTAAAACAATTAAGCGTTACTTTATTGTCTAAGTAATGAATGCTCACCCATTGTGAAGGTGAAAACTGGCTTCTAAAGCTTGGGAGGGAGAAGGATGTTAAAGGTAATTCAGACAGCAACATTGTTAAGACACCAAAAAAATAAAAAATGAGACCTGAAACTCTGAAGCGTAGAACATCCACACATGGAGAAAAGAGTACAACTGACAGAAAACAGACTACGCATTGCCAGGGCAAGAATAAAATTACTTACCGATTCCAAAAACTAATACATTGGTATAGTCAAGCTTTGGTAAGCTCCAACAATATCATGCCCTACCAGGGAACATCAGTAACCCTTCTGCAATGCAGGACTGTACCAGCTCATATAAACAGTAGGAAAACTTTTCTCCCGTTACTGCTCATTGAAAACCAGAGAGCTGACCAACACTTGAGTGTAGCACCTTCTTGCTACAGCACCAGTATGGGGCAAGAGCATTGTGATCAGTGCCCAAGAAGCAAAAGCAATACCACCAGACTTGTCATAACCTGCATCACTGTGCTGATGCAAACTTCCTATGGAGCATCCTTAAGCTGCAAAATGCCACTTCCACTGAGGTTTACTAGTACGCAGTATAAAAATCCCATGAAGTAAGAAATACAACACAAAGCTCATGCTAATTGTTTCCCTTCACTCAAACAACACAAAAAAATCACATCAAAGACCAAAAAGTGCTCAAAATAGCATTAGGAGGGTATTAATGTGATGACCAATGTAAGAAGATAAATCTATGTTTTAATCCTGAAAATGCATCAAGACACCAGGGGTCTACTGCCAAAATCATTCAGAACAGGCTTGAAACAGGCAGATTAACTCTCTGAGGAAACATCTCCACTGGCATTCACCACCACCAGAGAGAGGAAAGACCTCCAAGCTGTCACTTAGCTACAAAGTGCTGCTTGGCCAGGTAAGGAGCATAACCATACAGAGGTGTTTTAAGACTCATCTTGTTTACAAGCTCTTCCATCCTTCAATAACTAGAGAAGTTAACTCCATTTATGTGAGGCAGCCTGCAATTATGAGACTCACTGAGAACTGCCCCTCTCCCTGCCAGCCCATCCTTCAGCGACCTGCTCCCAGCCAGAGATGAAAGCCAGACCCTGACAAGGCCCCCACCGGCCTTCACAGGGCTCAGTGCCTGCCTGGGTTTCACCTCCTCCCGCTGAAGCCAACTCCTGACACCACCCTGGCACCGGCAGCTCAATGCCGTGCCACGTCTGCCTAGTGCACTTACCTCTGTGAACATGTCTTACTGCCCTCCTACATGGCAGGGGAGATTTCCTGTTTTCATACATTCCCTTGTCAGCCCTAATCAGTGTCAAGAGGTTATGGTGTCTTTTGTGCTGGCGGCGTCAGCCCTGACAGGAAAGAACTTTTAATCTCTTCCCTTGCACCGAGCCATGAGAAGCTGCAAGTGCTCCCAGGCATAACTCCCTTGGCTCCTCTCCGAAAAATGCTCTTTCAAGCACTCGGTTGCTTAGCAATATTTGCCTTCCCCCAGTACAGTTCAAATTGGCAACATCTGTCCCTTTGGCACTTTCCACTTGTGCAAGAAGCAGTGCAGAGAGTTTCAAAAAATCTACAAACGGGTTGGTGGAGGTTGTTTCCTGTGACCTATTAGAGCTGCTTTGACATTTTATTGCTAGTTTATTTCCAGCCTGGATAAAATGCATGGCTTCTTCCAAAGGAGAAGCACACAAGGGAAAAACCTCTTTTGCATCCAGTGGGAGTCACCTATTTAACCAAATACAACAAGTAGCTTTTTCTGTTTACACAACTACACCTGCATACTCTGGTTTAGTTTAGATAAAAAAAACCAACAAAACACAGCACTGAGATATAATTCTCTACTGTCAGTAGGATTGACTGTCATTTCTTCTAAGACACTCTATACACATCAAAGAAAACAATAAAAGCCAGAATCTGTTTACGTATTTAAAAATGCGAAAGCTGTATGCAATCCTGACCTCGTAACCTCTGTCAAACCCCCAAACTGCTTGTGATCTATGCAACCACCCCAAAGAGCAGTGACCATGGTCATTGCCTCTGGATGTACCTGCAACCCAGCTGCTACAGCAAATGAGGGGAAAAAGAAATAAAAATAATGGAAGAGCACACACAGAAAGTACCAACTGCTTTCACGTCTGAGAGCCAAAAAGGACCATAGACAAGACTTAAGTAAAAGGATATATCTTTGGATGCTTAAGCATTACAAGCAGCAGAGAATCCCACAGTTAACCTTTCTGTGGCTACAATTTATTTCAGCTCACACCTACCACAATGCCCAAGGGTTCTGGGAAAGGCCACAGACCACACAGCTTTGGATATCTACATGCAAGTTGTTAGGGATGTTTACTGGAAATGACAGCTCAGTTTCAGCCCTTAAAGTGAAGTTCAGGTTTACTTCTTTTGTTTTTTAACTTTTCTGAACCAAAACAGTCAGAAAAAGTAAAAATTCTCATTCAGGTTTGGTCTGCTTCTTTAACAGTCACACACCAACAAAAAGACAAATTAATGCTTGTGGTGAAGCATGGAAACCTCCAATCACATAAGACACATTGATCATAAAAGGGGTAGAGAAGAGGAGACACAGAAGTAATACCTTGTGACCTGTCTTAGTGCAAAGCAAAGAAAAAAATCAAAAAAAAGGAATACAAAGGGGAGGAGGGGGGGGAAGACAAAACCTCCCTTCTACTCAGCAAATCAGAAATACAAATCAGGATGGTAGAAAGATGATGATAGTAGCTTAATACCAAATACTGCGTTTTCATTATGTGAGGCCAATGGTGCAACACGTCTTTAAAGATTTTAATTTTAAAACGATGTTGGATTAAAACAATATGTTTATTTCTACTATACAGCATTCACCTGTCTAACAAGTCCTGCCAGTAGAAAAGCTCAGTTGCCATGAAGAGAAGTCATCAGAAAAATATTTACAAGAATGGACTTTTTATATTTGTCATCCAAACTTCTTTGTAGATACTTAGTCATTACTATACACTATACATACTATACACTACATAACCATGTTTTAACGGGTGACCATACATAAATGTCTACTGAAGGAAACAGAACTCAAATGACGGCAATCCCAATTTGAAAACAGATCTTTGTGTATACCCTGTGCTTCAAGGATAATACAATGTTACCAAAAAGACTTAACATATCTGGGCCTCTTCATGGTTGCTTCTTGTTGTTGTTTTGGTATTTTAAATTGGCAGCTACCCTATTTGCTTCCTGGTTCACAGGCAGGAGAGTCCATTGAGGCCTCATTACATGAGGTAAAACAAGCTATGCACTAACATTTACAAAATTGCCAGGAAAACAAAAACAGACCTCCAGTGAGCATCAAGAGCTGCACATTCCTCCAGATACTCGGCCTTTAATGCTTGAGGATTTATAAACACTCTCTCCAACCAGCCTCACTGCTTCTCGGCCCTGCTGTCAAGTCAATTCCCTTTCACACATCACAGACCATATCAATGGAGGAAATACAAGGGTCTCAATTGGTGCTGCAGCTCTCCTAAGAACATGGAAAAAAAGTATCTTTAAAAGCATATTTGTTTAGGTGGTGGAGGAAAAGGTAAAGCCTAGCACATGAAGAGAAGGGATACATGCAGTTTTCTTCATGTGTGCTGTATTTTTAAGCCTCCTCACAATAAATTTGAAAGGATGCCTTAAATAGACGAGGACGACATTTGAAAGTGGAGGTTTTGGAGGGGAAAGAGCTGTTCAGTTTCTTCATGCAAAGGCGATGTGAGTCACTGCACTGTTATCCACTGTGGATTAATTCACTATGCAGTGAAACTGCATGTCTGTTTGGGCTGGAAGGCTTAACTTTTCAGTGTTCCCATGAGCAGAAGCTGTCAATCATGTATTCACAGCTGCAGGTGAAACATGCCTCAGAAATTCAATTAGCTAACACACATGTGGTTGAGGAAATAGCTTTCCTAAGTCATGTCAAGGGAGACCATGGGAAGAATTGTGTTTGGCATTTAGCTGTTCAGTAAACTGGAGCCAAACAGTTCAAATGAAATGTATAAAGCTGTGCTTCCAGTTGCTGGGAGGAAAAGGTAAGAACAGTGGAGTTTTGCTAGTCTACACTTATTCACTCTCAGGGTCATTGCAGAGCAGGAGCCTCCCTCATGGCTCCTGGTTCACCAAAAACTACACAGGATGACCTTTCAGTCAAAAGATCCTTGATCAGCCTTCCCAAGATCCTCTCTTTGGGCCAATCTTTCACCTGTGTTCAACACACCTCACTGGATATTTCCTAAAAGCAAACCACCCCGGCCCCGTTCCCCTCTCTCATCCAGCACACAGGTCATCTACCAGTTGTCCAATCTCACTGTTTCTTCTCCTTCCCTCTCCAGGCTTCAGCACTGAAGGATTGTCATCAAATAGATGTTAAACACTGAGACCAAACAGAAGTAAGCAAATGTGACAATGACAAGACTGAAATAAGCAGAAAATGAAGTAATGCCTGTTTCACTAGAGTCTACAGAGCCATTATCCAAAATGCCCATGCACAGAAAACAGTCAGGAGCCACAACCTAAACATCCCTAGATCAAATTATCATTCAGCATATCCACAAAAAGGTTCAGCTAACAGTTGGCATATAATGGACTAGGCATATAATTAAAACCAGGGTCCTGGTTTGTGCAAAAACATTTGTTTTATTATCTTCAATTCCCTTTTTATTGTGTTCTTACTTTGCCACAGATCTAACAGAAGGAGCATGAGTACTCACGCAACAGTAGCTGTAGGACTTTCATGGGCATTTGGTCTCAAACTCACGTGCTTAATGGCAAGCAAGAAAGAATTTTCACCTACTACACAGCATCATACCTAATGCTGCCCTACTGAAATTCCTATTAAACCAGAGATACATGAGACAACAGAAAAAGTATGCGGATGGGAAAAGAGATACAGACAATAATGCAAATGAGACAGTAAGATAAATGCAGGTGATGCCCTACACTGGTTTACTTCTCCCTCAGAAGTAAAATATCTGTTCAAGCAAATAAGGAAATGCAGACTTCAGAGAACTTTTTGTTTTGAGGTGTGATATGCAAGAAAGAAAATCTCTCAGCATGAAAGAATTTTAGTTTTGACTACTCTCATTTTCCACAAGATATTGTCTACAGCCATTGGTAGCTGATCCACCTCCTTTTCCATGAAAAACAGACTTCCTTTTCATTACAAAAGGCAGGAAAAATACAATTTGAAAACTATTTCCATAGCTCTCCCCTCTCTTTAGGTCAGCACTGTGGGATCCCACATCCCATAGGGCACAGCAATAATCTCAGTGCTGAAGGATGAGCACAGTAAAACCCCAAAATGCACCAGGGAACCAGGTGCCTTTGCGCCCATGGGAGGCCAAGCCATGAGACAGGCAAGGGCCATATGCTGGTCCCTTGGCACAGCTGAAACTGAACTCCAAAGGGCACAGGAAAAAAAGAGCTGTGCTGGCTGGACAACATGAGTTGTGTGTGCTGGACAACGCAACGCTGCTCCTCCTCTCCCACTTCTCTACCAGTCAAGGCTTCTGCTTCCAACACACTTGACAAATCAGAGAGATGGTCTTGGGGTCAGCAAAAACAGATGAAGTACAACAAGGAATCTTGTTATATGAAAATAATTGAAAAGAACCACATCTTAACTTTCTGGTTAAGAAGCAATTATAATTCCAGCCCTACCCTTCCCCTCAAGTTTCTAATAGTCTCCTAAACAATGTATCTGCTCCTAGTGAAAAAACACTGGACTTCCCAGCATGGCCCAAATGTAGATGACAGATGCTTTCTGAAATATTCGGAAAGGCTTCCCAACCATTCTCTCCACCGTCCTTTCCTTTTTCTCTCAAGTGAAAGCTACAACAGACTAACTGAACCCAGCTCAACCATGCCAGTTTCTGCCACACACTGCACATGATCTCTAATCCACTCAAGATGCAGGGAGAACCATACAAAAAAAAAGAGCATGATCTCCAATGTTTCCTTCCCTCTGTCAAGGACATTTAAATAGTACAAGAGCAACAGCATTGTGTTCCAAATTGCACCTGTTGATCTGCAAACCTTGTCCTCAGCCTTGCTGTACCAACTGAAATGACTCAGCCTGGAAAAGAGCAATTCATACTTTCCTGTGGGTCTACAGTGGGATTTACAAACTTACTGAGTAGAATACTGTCATGTTTGCAATCCCAGGTGACCACGGAACTCACTGCACAGTCTGCTGTTTCAATATTCTGTGAGAATTTGGGGCTTCCATCCACCAGCACTCAGACCGAGTCCTGACACTCTTCATATATTAAACGCATCACCACTTGACCTTCTTA
Source organism: Neodrepanis coruscans (assembly GCA_013400695.1). NCBI lineage: Eukaryota > Metazoa > Chordata > Aves > Passeriformes > Philepittidae > Neodrepanis > Neodrepanis coruscans. The sequence continues at coordinate 61,195 of VYZS01013138.1, read as the reverse complement.
CCATAACATTTCTCCCTTCTCCTTTTTAACAAGCTTTAGAGAAAAATAAAAACCATATCCAGAGAACCACGAAACTGCTGCAGCCTCACTGAGAAAACCACAGAAGAATCATGGTAAGCATTGCATTTTCACCATTCAAATAGGACGTTATCTCACCCAGCTCATCAAAAGCCAAACTCAAAATACACTTTCCAAACAGGGTCATGCATGTATAGATGTCATTGCTTCCAGCAGTCGTTGCCATTTGACAACCAGTTCTCCCACAGCTAAACTTAGCCTGCTAGAAAAGAGATCCCCAAGAACTGCACTCACCTCTATGGGCTCTGAAGGGGTTTCTAATTTGGCTTTTTTCTTCAAATCTGAGATATCTTCATCAGGTTCTTCCTTAGGCTCAGAAGGAGTTTCCAATTTGGATAGTTCTGCTTTGACCTTTGCCTTCAAATCTGAGAGATCTTCAATGGGTCCTTCATGGTATTCCTCCAGAAGAGGTTTGAGCTCCAGGGATTCAAATGGTGCCTGATCTTGGCCATCCATGGGTCTGACATAGGCAGTTGGTTTCTGCTGCATTGCACTGGCTTTGGATGTCAAAGATGGGGGAAAGGTCTGAGAGGAAGGCTGAGTGGTGCTGGTCAAGGTAATGGTTGAGCTGTCCTGACTTTCCTTCTCCTGTGATCCTAACACTAGTTCCTGAAATGATTTTGTTTGGCTGTAGGTCGACCCATGACTTTTGCTGTTCTTCTGTGACCTGGAATTGATATGCTGGCTGGAATGTAGAGGTGACAGGGGTGCCACGGGAGAAGACAACAAACATGGCAGTAACGGGGAAAGTGGCAAAGGGGAGGCCTGCAGTTCATGAGCACGACCTTCACCATCCCCAGGCTTGTCATTCTGACTGTGCTGAAAACCTGCCTGACTTTCCTGGCCACCACGATTGTGTCCTTGACCTTGGCTCCCACTGCTGGAGAAGCTGCGACTCTTGGTGTGCAAACCTGAAGCTGGTTCTGTTCCTGATTGTGCCTTTTGGTAGTGAATGGAGTGGCTTGGAGGATGAGGTGCTACAACCATCGGTCCCACGGGTGGACGGCGGGTCGTGTGCTGGAATGAAGATGGTAATGTATGGCTGCTCTTTCCAGGGAAGTATGGGCGATCAGGCTTTCCTGGTGGGATCAGAGGAGCAACATTTTTTGGAATTCCTATGAGATTCTGACAGGATTTGTTGCTCATGAACTCCTTGACCTCCTCATAATNCACAGAAGAATCATGGTAAGCATTGCATTTTCACCATTCAAATAGGACGTTATCTCACCCAGCTCATCAAAAGCCAAACTCAAAATACACTTTCCAAACAGGGTCATGCATGTATAGATGTCATTGCTTCCAGCAGTCGTTGCCATTTGACAACCAGTTCTCCCACAGCTAAACTTAGCCTGCTAGAAAAGAGATCCCCAAGAACTGCACTCACCTCTATGGGCTCTGAAGGGGTTTCTAATTTGGCTTTTTTCTTCAAATCTGAGATATCTTCATCAGGTTCTTCCTTAGGCTCAGAAGGAGTTTCCAATTTGGATAGTTCTGCTTTGACCTTTGCCTTCAAATCTGAGAGATCTTCAATGGGTCCTTCATGGTATTCCTCCAGAAGAGGTTTGAGCTCCAGGGATTCAAATGGTGCCTGATCTTGGCCATCCATGGGTCTGACATAGGCAGTTGGTTTCTGCTGCATTGCACTGGCTTTGGATGTCAAAGATGGGGGAAAGGTCTGAGAGGAAGGCTGAGTGGTGCTGGTCAAGGTAATGGTTGAGCTGTCCTGACTTTCCTTCTCCTGTGATCCTAACACTAGTTCCTGAAATGATTTTGTTTGGCTGTAGGTCGACCCATGACTTTTGCTGTTCTTCTGTGACCTGGAATTGATATGCTGGCTGGAATGTAGAGGTGACAGGGGTGCCACGGGAGAAGACAACAAACATGGCAGTAACGGGGAAAGTGGCAAAGGGGAGGCCTGCAGTTCATGAGCACGACCTTCACCATCCCCAGGCTTGTCATTCTGACTGTGCTGAAAACCTGCCTGACTTTCCTGGCCACCACGATTGTGTCCTTGACCTTGGCTCCCACTGCTGGAGAAGCTGCGACTCTTGGTGTGCAAACCTGAAGCTGGTTCTGTTCCTGATTGTGCCTTTTGGTAGTGAATGGAGTGGCTTGGAGGATGAGGTGCTACAACCATCGGTCCCACGGGTGGACGGCGGGTCGTGTGCTGGAATGAAGATGGTAATGTATGGCTGCTCTTTCCAGGGAAGTATGGGCGATCAGGCTTTCCTGGTGGGATCAGAGGAGCAACATTTTTTGGAATTCCTATGAGATTCTGACAGGATTTGTTGCTCATGAACTCCTTGACCTCCTCATAATTGCCCAGCATGTTCTGAATTCGGCTTGACAACTCATCTTCTTTATTAGTCTGCAACAGAAGAACAGTGAGGTGGAAATCTCAAAATTAACCCAAGAGATCAAGCTCAAGAAGAGACATTCTTCAGGATCTTAACTTTATCACCACAAGTGAAGTTAGGCAAGCTCATCTTGATTCTGCAAATCTCTCCAAAGCAAAGGGAACTCCTCTAGTCACTATCAATTATTCCAAGCCAAACTTTCAGGTACCCCCCTCACCCTTCAGGAGCACTAACATCAGATCCTTTTTTATAACCACAGCAGCCAAGCTGCTCCTGAGCACTCTCCCTCTAATTACATGAGGCAAACCCGAAGTCCATACTGCTCTTGAACAACCAACAGAGATTTAAGCACATACTCTGAGAAACTCAAGTTAAGCAGATGGGAAGATGCTGTGTTTGCACGCATTACGCTCAAGTCTGCTACACCCAATGCAGAAACCACAGCCCTTCCTTTTCCACCCCAGCCCTCCTTCCTTCTCTCTCTCCCATCACCCTGTACCCCTCCTACCATTACCTTGTAGGGTTCTGCAAAGAGGGGAGTCTTCTCGAAGAACTGGTCTTTGTTCTCTAGAACCTCCTGACTCCGTCTCTCTCTCTCTCGAATACGCAGCAAGTTTCTTTCCTCGTTGCACAAGCTTTAGGAAGGAGAGAAAGAAAGGATGATTAACAGTGTACACAGGTGTTATCTGCAAGTGTCTACTTTGTGCAGAAATCCTGGTTTTCAGACAATGGTATACAACCAGAATGAAAGTAATTTTGTAATGCACAGGCTGGTTGCAGCTGACAAATCACTTCAGTCAAGTATTTGCTGCATAACATAATGTGATACACAGGGTACCCCCTATGCATTGTTTGCAGTGATTTCTACTCCTGATACCATCTTTTAAGAAAAGTGGGAAAAGAAACAAACAATTGTGAAGCAGTCAACAGGGCTGATAAACTGGCAAATCTGCTTGCAGTGTTCAATGTGAAAAACCACCATTCTTGTTTTCCTTCAGACTTCCACACCAATTCTTCACCCAAGAGTAAAAATGAATCCATTATTTTGAAGGTTTAGGCACTTCTAAAGATTGAACTTTGCCTACTTGGCAAAAAACAAGGCAATACAACTTGGCAATGGAATAGGCTCAAAAAATTACTCTCTACTTTACAAGGAAATTTGGAAAGCTGCCTACCTAGAAAACCACGTAGCTGCATTTAAAGCAATCACGTAAACTTAGTTAGAAAGAAGGTCTCAGAAATTCAGAAAACACCAGGTCAAACCTCACTGTTTCTCCTCAATCACATCTGCATGCACTCAGTTCCATCAGCACCACATCAAAGCAGCAATAAAGCTGTGTCACATGCACAGAAGAATGATTTTACAGAGAACCAGATCCTTTAAACTACACCTTGTCTGTAAAATCTCTTGCTCTACTCTTGAAAGACATTGGGGAAGAAAAAGCACGCAGGCATAGAGAATGCAGACATCTCACCTCCTATTTCTGCTCTACTGTACAGTCTACTGTATACATACAATTCCTATATTCTTCTCTCAACTTCTCAAGTGCCCCAGTTTGCAAGGGAAGAGCCTTGTCTTCCCCACCAGTGTCATTTTCCCAAATACTCCACCGATAATCAGCTTCTGAAAGTTTAATCATCCCTAAAGGAGAGTTAGAGGACTGGCTTTGCTGTAGCAGTAAACCAAGAGGTAGGTCTGACTGCTGCAGAGAGGCTTTCCTGACTCAGTGGGAGCTCTGGAAAATGATGCTGTCTAATGGCAAATTTCTATACATGAAACTGCAGCAAGGATGTATGTGTACCACTAAGACAGAAAACCATTCAGGGATTAGATTGTGCATATTTAACATGGTTTCCAGCTTTGCTAGTGCTGAACTGTTTCCAAATATACCAAAAGTGTCCAGTAAGATCTAGGTACCAACTTCTGCAAAAAGTTTTAAAAAGATTTTAAAAAAACTAAACAAACAAAACACCAAACCATGAGGAATCACAGATTACTGCTTCAGTAAATATTCATAATCCTTCTGTTACAAACTATATAACAAGCATTTCCTCAGTGCATGTGATGTCATTTTGCATGTGAGCAATTTCCTATCTATAAGTAGTTAGTTGGTCAGTTGCCCTGTGTATGCCAGCAAAGCTTTGTGCAGTCAGGGCTGGGAGATACCAATCACAGAAGACAAAAACTTAGAAGGAATTCCAAGGCAAACTAGAAGCAATATTGGCTATATCTACTACTCAAAACTGCATGCTTGCAAGAGACTTTTTAAATGAATGCATTTCACAAAAAGCTAAGCCACATATTACGACCCTGCAAATTGCTTTCTACTTTAAGACTGTCCAAAGTCCACGTGGACTATTGATGTCCTTCTACTTCTAGGTGAGCATCCAAAGTCAAAACAATCAAGCTGTTTTGCTCAGAGGTTCTGATCACATTCAAACAAAAGGAAAACCCTAAACCACTTGAGTCTCTTGCAACAATAATATTTACAATGAGAAACTGCTGTGTTTCCTATATGTATCCCAATACTGAATGCAAAACAGCTTACATGCCGCTTGCTGCAAAAACAGCAGCTGTAATACCTCCAAAGGCCTTTTCTTTCCCTGAACCTTCCTTGACCCCAAGCTCTCTTCCCAGCAATAAATTCTTTCTAATGAGTGTGTGAAGAGAGAGAGGGGAGGGGAAGGAATACCGCCTCTTCGCCATAATGCCAGTTCCTGCAGGTTCAAGTGAAGACAAACATGCCTGTTCCAGAGCAGCCCAACAGACATGAGTGCTCACACACATGCAGCACACTGGGCACTGCTCAGGGAGGTTAGCCATGCCTTGGCTAACTGCAGACCACTTCATGCCATCATGGTGACTAGGGGCCCAGACTGCTGGCCATGCACAGCTGGCTGCCTGAGCAGCCAAGACAGGGGTCTTTCCCCTCTCCTTTGCTGTTCAGGATCACCACCCACCCTCTGCCTCCCTGTCTGAATTTTCCTCTGACTTCACTGAGGGAGCTAGTTTTAAAAGCAGAAGGTTAAGGGAAGAAACACATCGTAGCTAGTTATTTGATCATGAAGTTGGGATCAACAGCCCTCCCTTCTTTAAGTTACATACCAGACCTTAAACTACCTGAAGGCAAGAGCTAAAACTCATTTCAATTTTATCATGTCATGTTTCCATGCATGCTGCCAAATCTTATTTATTTTTNCACCATTCTTGTTTTCCTTCAGACTTCCACACCAATTCTTCACCCAAGAGTAAAAATGAATCCATTATTTTGAAGGTTTAGGCACTTCTAAAGATTGAACTTTGCCTACTTGGCAAAAAACAAGGCAATACAACTTGGCAATGAATAGGCTCAAAAAAATTACTCTCTACTTTACAAGGAAATTTGGAAAGCTGCCTACCTAGAAAACCACGTAGCTGCATTTAAAGCAATCACGTAAACTTAATTAGAAAGAAGGTCTCAGAAATTCAGAAAACACCAGGTCAAACCTCACTGTTTCTCCTCAATCACATCTGCATGCACTCAGTTCCATCAGCACCACATCAAAGCAGCAATAAAGCTGTGTCACATGCACAGAAGAATGATTTTACAGAGAACCAGATCCTTTAAACTACACCTTGTCTGTAAAATCTCTTGCTCTACTCTTGAAAGACATTGGGGAAGAAAAAGCACGCAGGCATAGAGAATGCAGACATCTCACCTCCTATTTCTGCTCTACTGTACAGTCTACTGTATACATACAATTCCTATATTCTTCTCTCAACTTCTCAAGTGCCCCAGTTTGCAAGGGAAGAGCCTTGTCTTCCCCACCAGTGTCATTTTCCCAAATACTCCACCGATAATCAGCTTCTGAAAGTTTAATCATCCCTAAAGGAGAGTTAGAGGACTGGCTTTGCTGTAGCAGTAAACCAAGAGGTAGGTCTGACTGCTGCAGAGAGGCTTTCCTGACTCAGTGGGAGCTCTGGAAAATGATGCTGTCTAATGGCAAATTTCTATACATGAAACTGCAGCAAGGATGTATGTGTACCACTAAGACAGAAAACCATTCAGGGATTAGATTGTGCATATTTAACATGGTTTCCAGCTTTGCTAGTGCTGAACTGTTTCCAAATATACCAAAAGTGTCCAGTAAGATCTAGGTACCAACTTCTGCAAAAAGTTTTAAAAAGATTTTAAAAAAACTAAACAAACAAAACACCAAACCATGAGGAATCACAGATTACTGCTTCAGTAAATATTCATAATCCTTCTGTTACAAACTATATAACAAGCATTTCCTCAGTGCATGTGATGTCATTTTGCATGTGAGCAATTTCCTATCTATAAGTAGTTAGTTGGTCAGTTGCCCTGTGTATGCCAGCAAAGCTTTGTGCAGTCAGGGCTGGGAGATACCAATCACAGAAGACAAAAACTTAGAAGGAATTCCAAGGCAAACTAGAAGCAATATTGGCTATATCTACTACTCAAAACTGCATGCTTGCAAGAGACTTTTTAAATGAATGCATTTCACAAAAAGCTAAGCCACATATTACGACCCTGCAAATTGCTTTCTACTTTAAGACTGTCCAAAGTCCACGTGGACTATTGATGTCCTTCTACTTCTAGGTGAGCATCCAAAGTCAAAACAATCAAGCTGTTTTGCTCAGAGGTTCTGATCACATTCAAACAAAAGGAAAACCCTAAACCACTTGAGTCTCTTGCAACAATAATATTTACAATGAGAAACTGCTGTGTTTCCTATATGTATCCCAATACTGAATGCAAAACAGCTTACATGCCGCTTGCTGCAAAAACAGCAGCTGTAATACCTCCAAAGGCCTTTTCTTTCCCTGAACCTTCCTTGACCCCAAGCTCTCTTCCCAGCAATAAATTCTTTCTAATGAGTGTGTGAAGAGAGAGAGGGGAGGGGAAGGAATACCGCCTCTTCGCCATAATGCCAGTTCCTGCAGGTTCAAGTGAAGACAAACATGCCTGTTCCAGAGCAGCCCAACAGACATGAGTGCTCACACACATGCAGCACACTGGGCACTGCTCAGGGAGGTTAGCCATGCCTTGGCTAACTGCAGACCACTTCATGCCATCATGGTGACTAGGGGCCCAGACTGCTGGCCATGCACAGCTGGCTGCCTGAGCAGCCAAGACAGGGGTCTTTCCCCTCTCCTTTGCTGTTCAGGATCACCACCCACCCTCTGCCTCCCTGTCTGAATTTTCCTCTGACTTCACTGAGGGAGCTAGTTTTAAAAGCAGAAGGTTAAGGGAAGAAACACATCGTAGCTAGTTATTTGATCATGAAGTTGGGATCAACAGCCCTCCCTTCTTTAAGTTACATACCAGACCTTAAACTACCTGAAGGCAAGAGCTAAAACTCATTTCAATTTTATCATGTCATGTTTCCATGCATGCTGCCAAATCTTATTTATTTTTAAAAAAAATTATGCTGTACTGCATTATATAGCATTCAGAGTTCAGAGCAGAAGCACCTGCTGTCTACTGAAACACTGACTTTGTTACCATAAGCCTGTAGATATCCTCTTCTCCACACCTGTGGAGACATCATTTCTGCCCATCATTAACCTGACCATTGAAGGCATTTGTCAATACGCTATTCAAAGCTTTTGAAAAGCTGGGCTATGGTGTAACTCCTAACACTGAACAGTTACCCTAAGGTCAGTATTGGAAGGCAGGCAGAAAGCCTCAGAGAACTACGGTCAGCTCAGGCCCTGTGTGGACCCGTGCCAAGAGGAGAGGACGTCTCCGTGTCCTGCCAGGCGCCAGCAGAGGAAACTGATGCACAGACATGGCCTGCCTGGCTCCAGAGAACTGTCCCTCACACAGGCAGGGACAGAGCCCCATCCCTGCTACTGCCAAAGCTTCAGGGAGAACCCCAGCTCCCGTTCTTCAGGAACCTCTCCAGATTAGCAGCTTTGATATTTAGATTTTCCTAGAATGGGAAAATCTCAGGAAACGTCAAAACCTTAAACCCAAAACCACTCCCCAGCTCTTCCTTACTGACTTGCATAAAGGCTTTGGGAAACTGGACCTCGAGGCGTAGCACCAACACATCAAGCACATGGGAGTCTGTGAGCTGGGGGACATGTGCATAAATTGCCTCCATCCCCCCAAAAAACTCAAATCGTGGTTTTCTACAGACAAACAGTAAAATGCTCCCGGGCTCAAATCAGCCCAAGCTGGAGAAGGCAGTGCACTGGCTCCTGTAAAAGAGATTTGGTTCAGGAAGTTCTGCAAAGCATGCACCCTGACCCACAACATCATCTAGACTTGGGTCTGTAACAGCAGCCATGAAAATACCAACGTGCTCTGAAGCCAGTCTCAGTGACATACCAAACCTTACTACCGAGTTTCAAATGCTGCTATGTGACAATCCAACCCATGACAACATTTTCAAAAAATAGACTGGTGAAGGAATAAAGTCCGCCTCCCCTGTCCTGTGTGTTCTCCAAGTGGAAACACAATGAAAATAAAAATCTGTTTTAACTGTAGTAAGATCTAGTGCTCCCAAAAGCAGCAGGGAAGGCTGGTGCAGAAACATTAAAAATCAAACACAACACTCACTTCCTTCTCTAAGCACAGAACCTCTTCCTCTGAAACACTAAGAGAACATTTCATTTTAGCAAGAAATCACAAACTTATTGAAGCTGTGTTTTGTCATTAAAATCGATTCCTTTTTTATCATGAGAAATTGCTGATCAACATTTCTCATGCCTGAGACATATTCTTGTTTAAGACACATCATCCCCAAAAACAATTAAACAGAAATCACATGACTGCACTGTAACAGCCTCGCTGCAGCATCCCAGTTCTGCTGCTCTTTAAGCATCCATAGAAGAACTGCCACCAATTTATACAGCCAGGATCACATCTACAAAGACCAAATATGCAGTTTCATTCAGCAGCCTATCAGCTTGAGAAGAAACATGGATAAGTGCATGGCACAGAAAGTTACTGAGCACCACAGCTGTGCTCAGCACTCACGTTGTATCACCTAAGCAGTGAGTCTGACAGTGACTAAGACAAGCAGATGAAAAGACAACATATTAAAGTTAATACCAAACAGCATCAAAAATGCCTTGCATTTATTTATTTAAACTATTAACAAATAAGTAAATAAATAAAAATAATTAATAATTTTTTAATAATTTTAAAAACCTTTGCTCCCTTGCCTTTCTGAAAACATTGTCAAGTTGTGACTTGTTTAATTTTTAAACTTCTGTTTCATACCAAATGCTATTTCACAGAAAACACACAGTTTGAACATACACAAATGATAAGACAAAAACACAGGGCAGAAGTGCAATAGGTGGTACAGTTAGTCAGTTATTTTCTGCATCATTAACATCATCAATCAACTTTGGTACTTGCCTCCCAAAAATAAATATCTTTACACTGAAGAAATATTAACTGGAATTTGCTTTTCAAGATTTCCCTTCCTTTAGGCTCCATTAACTTATTGAGTCTATCCAGCCCTGTTTATTGACTGTACAATAGCAGCATTACACCCACTAAGCAAGAAATAAACAGGTGGGCTGTGAGCCTTTCATCCACAATGATTGTAAGAAACCTGTCAAATCTTTTTTCAACAAAAACAATGTTCCAAGAAAATGCAGCACTGCTGCAAACTGTCCTTCAAAGCATATGGAAAAATGATCCTGAACACACCTCTTCTTACGTTTTAAATATACAGCCCTCTAGGTTACACAAAAAAAAAAAATGGAGCAGAGAAGTCTAGGACATTACAACAGGCAGAAGGGAATTGCCAGTTTGCTTAAGTAGAACCTAAGTTGGTTTTAGCCAGAAGAAAAGAAAAAAGCCGTTCCACTTCAGTAACATTATTCGTCTCTCTCCTATGGTAATCTTTGGGTTTAAATTCTTACTTATTTGTTTCCTACTACTGTTGCCAAATTTAAAATTATATTCATTATTCAGCCATTAAAAGGTTTTTGCTTCCTTTCAGCATCAATAGGCCTTTCATCTTCAAGCAGTTCCCAGAAGTAAGCACGAACATTTCCTGAGAAGAACTGAGCCCCTGCAGCGCCCAGCAACTTTGGCAGAAATTGGGAACTCTCAGATGTTCTTCAAACATGACAAATCCCTCACAGATTTGTGCCTAAAAATCGCAAATGTCTACGCACTTGAAAACACAGCCCAAGATTTCTCAGCTTATGGTCCACAAACCACTGAAATCTCAAAAGAGGAAAAATACTTGTCAAAAGATGCAAGTAATTGACAGTAACAACCTCTTTTGTGCCTACTCAAAAAAGGCAAACAAGTGAAAAGTTTATGACGTGGACTTTATCTCATGCACTGATTTTTACTTAGCTGTAAATAAAAGCCAATATAGCAATATCAACCTAAACATGCCTCAGCTTTTGATTGCCAGAGGCAAGAGAGCCTCTTGATGAGTAAGAAACACAAATGACCCCCTCCCCAGGTGGTGATCCCTCGAGAGGTCAGAATACAATACACAAACAGTCTGTTGGTATAAAGATGCTCACAGCAAAAAGCAGGAGCTCAAGTTGATGTCCAGTCTCTCTTAATAGCCATGTACAACAGCAACTTAGAGAATCTGGAAAAACATGAGAATTATACAGCACTTAACTATGCTGCCATAGCTGAAGCACCTGAACAAACCAAGAGGCAGTCCCTCCACTTGTGATGCTGCAGAAATGAAGTCTCTAAAGAAACACAGGCTTTCAGCCTCTCCCCATGTACATTGACATTAATAGAATGTTGTCAGAAAAGGTGTTAATTATAAGTTAGATGGGGAACACCAAAGCTGTCATTCTCCATCTAAATGCAAATATCCTAGCAGAGCTTTTAAGAAGGTGTGATTGTGTGAAGTGTAATTACAAGGAAAGCAGACAAGGAGGTGATGAATTTAAGGCTTTGTTTGTTCTGGATGTGGCAGGCAAAGGAGGAAATGTGAAAAATTTAAATCACCAGGTATGTGCAATGAAAAATCCTGACCACTTTGCCTTTTAGAGGTAAGGCATCCTGTATACAGCAGTCTAATTCATCAGGCACACATCTGAAGATTTCCCCAAGACAAGTGAGTGGTCTGTCTGCCTTTCAGCCCTGAAGGCATGTGTGTCTTTTTGGGTAGGTGAGTAAAGACCTACGACTCGAGTGTTATTTCAGTAACTGCGTACGCACAGAAAGATTCAATGCTGCCGGAGCCTTGTCTGCAGCACTGATGGTGCAGCTCTAAAAGTGCAGAGTAGGATGGGACCTGAGTGCAGGCCTTCAGAGGTTTTGAAAGTCACCTCACAATTCCACATCAAGCTACCCAGATCGTGGTGACACAACTGTGACAAAACTGAAGTTACATGTAAGCAGCTTTTGAAGGCAAGAGGAGCCCAACCATGTCTCTTCTCACTTCATCAGCAAGGATCAAAAAGTCAGCCTTATGAGGATGTGGATGGACGCTTGCCCAAATGACTGGGTTACTCTGCAGAGGTGACAGTGAAAAATGAGTTATTCTACACTTCGCTCTCTGTATCAAAATGGGAGGCTTCAATTTGCCACAAACACAGCTACACTCCTCTGTTGTACAGCTGAGCAAACATTTTCACACAGCCCCAAGCGCCTCAAGAGGTGCTCCCACAGAGAGCTCTCAGACCCAGGACCAATCTGATGAAGCTCAGCTGGTACACACAGAACCCTCTGACAGCGTGCTACATCCTGGCTTTGTCTGCAAATCTGTTTGTATGGAGGAGCGGCATTCTCCCTGCTGAGCAGATCCTGCTCTAACAGAGAGGGGACTTTGAGTCACCCACAATTCTCTCAAAAGTGACCTTTTCATGTTGTTATGGATTTAAAAGACACATGAAGTCATGCAGTCTCTCACCAACAAAATGCAACCTTGCATTATTCCTGACTCGTCGTGGGCCAGGTGCAGGCACTGCTGCCAGCAGGGTAACAAGCCCTGGACTCCAAGAGTAACTCTTCCAGCAACACATACGCTGCCTCTGCAGCGCCTGGATCTTGCTGCAAGGTGGATTTTTCCCCCTTGATGAAAATGGAGGTAAAGCGTTTGGAAACTGCCATGAACTAAGCATGTAGATGTGAACTCATGTGTGGCCATGTTAGAGCAGCACAGTGGCAATTTTTGGAGGTAAGTCAGTATTTAGACAGCCGGCAGGCAGCAAGAAAAATTGAGGTGAGTAGACCCATTAGAGACTCAGTTTGCCACCTCCTGCTCTCCACCAGGATAAAAGCACCTGGAACAACTCTTGCTACTTGGGAATGTACTGCCTTGCAGTAGTATCCCCTTCCACAGTAATTCTTCCTCTTGATTACCTGCATGTCACCCAAAATAAAATTATCATGCATTTCTTTTGGTTGTTTAAGTCAGCCTAAGACACATAAATAAATTTAACTCAGGTATTAGCTTACAATCCTCAACTCAGGAAAACTATGTGACTGAAGTAAAATCAGTGGAAGAGTGCCAAAACTCAAGTTCTGTTAAGCCTGTCTGGATCCTCCAGCACTCTGCACTTTAGTGCACGGCTTCAGCAATTATCTCCATGCCAAATATTTCTGTTATGGCTTTTTAAATCAGTTATATGAGCACAGGAACAGGGTGACTACTATGTGGTGAGCAGCAGGCCTTTCAGAGCAGGGTTAGCCTCTTGCTGCATATACACGTGTGTACAACTGCCTGGCACAGTGAGGTGGTGTTTCCCAGCAGATACAGAGGCCAGGACTGTGATGTTTTATCAACTCATCCACCACTAGCAAAATATTACTATTTCTAATGCTGACAATGCATACTTGAACAGTCTGAAGTGGTTATCAGCTGCTGCCCAATCAGTCGAAGGCTTTCTTCAGTGAACTGGTGCATGAAATCTCCCGCCATACCCATCTGTCTCTGAATTCCTCATCTCAGTGACAGAAATCCAGCACCTGGGATAAACTATTGTAGGCTTGCCATGGAAAACTGATAGGCTATAACCCACATTCTACCTCACATAAAACCTATCCTACCTGTTCATTTGCTTTTACCTTGACATACTTTTTTTGTTGTTATTTGTTGCTCAGCACAACCAATTTACTGATAGTAGGTTTAAGGAGGCAGCAAGAGAACTGTGCATTCACAGTAGTAATCTACAAAAAGTGGAATGTAAAAATGAAATCAGGTTCTTACTTTTTTAAAATATGCTCCAAAAGAATGTCCTTTACTGGCAAACTTTAGAGATCTGACAGATTAAGTAAAAAGCCTGTTGCAAACTAGTATTGTTTGAAAAAGAGCCAATTAATTAAGGGATCAAGAAAAAATGTTTTTATTTTTAATATTACCTTTAGTAATACCTATTTTAATTCATTTTTTCCACTCAATTACAAGATTTTTATTCATACACATATTCCCATCTTACTGATTACAGGAAATAAAACCATGATTGCTTAGATCTACTGTTTCTCCACACCATGTGTTCAAACATTTTATTCCTGACCTTGTAAAGAAGTACTCAGTAAAGCAAAGCCCAATGGCCCCCTCCACCTCAGTTACTGTTTCTCCAGTAAAATTGTAAGCCTTTCAAAGAACTATCTCAATAAAAAGGTTTAAGATAAAAAGTAGCTTACAGCAACATGAAAAAAAACAATATCCCAAGTGACATCAGCTGTTAAATTTTGGCGAAAAAAAACCCAGTGTTTAATTTTCCATTAGAAATAATTTTGCAAATTAAATTAAGGATTCAATTCTTATACTGTATTTTACTACCTCAGTTCTTTGGGAGTACACTGAAATGCTTACTGCAGGTGTGAGAAGTCAAATGCCATAAATGTTCTGCTTTAGTACTACATGAAAACTACTCAAGTGGATGTGTCTTTTGTTCATTGATTTTACAGAATTTCCTAAATGCTTTCTAAAATACCCCAACATTATTGCTCTCCAGTACACCTAAGAAGAATTTTAACAAGATATATAGTTAGTAAAAGAAAAACTGAAATGTTTGACGAGAAGCTGCTTTGCAAGTCTGCATTTTAGATCTCTTCACACAGCATTTCTCCTCCCATAGGTAATACCCTTGTACATCCAGCCAGGTGAGTATGTCACTAGTTTTCCATAGCAGCCTGCTATCAGCTGACCTTGTCTACGCTCTGCCAAGCAACTCCTGAATCCATCAGTCACGTTACCACGGGGTAACGTACCACGTAACCACAAGTGTCACAACACACAGGTATTGCCGCACTGTCATTTCACACAAAGCTCAACTTAGCACCATTTCTCCACAAAGAGACCCTGCACACTCCCCCCACCATATCACAAGGGTGGAGCACCAGGTTCAGCATCACCAACCTCATCTCAGTTTGCATGATGCACGTACATCACAACTTAGCTTTTGTCAATCCTCTCCTTATGGCAGCAGAATCATCCACAACATGGATGGAAGCCTGTTCCCTTAAATCCTTCCAACAACTCCTGTTTTTTAAAGGCCTGATTTCACTCAGTTTATTCTAAATGCTGTCAGACAGCTTGCAAGTCTGGCAGCAAGACTGCTGCAGAGCCCAGGAGCCTTTCAACTCAGATTTCCTGCATGGTTGGAAGAGTTCTCCTTTCTGCCCTCTGTGACCATCGCAGCTGTGGGCCAACATATACTCCTGAAGCCCTACTGCTCAACACAAATACAGCCCAATGCAGAGCAACATGTAACATCAGCCTTCGAATTTGCTCTTTTCCTGATTGCAAACCTGAAGCTGTTCAAATAATAAACTACAAATGAAAAGGTCTCAGTGGTTTAATTTGCTATGAAGCGTAACAGAAGTAAAACCTACAAATCTGAGCACTTGAAATTGTGTCAGAAATACAGACAAGTGCAATTCTGCCTCCTGAATCTTCAATTCAGCACATAAGCAAATCTATAATTTTTCTTGTGGAGCATACTCCCTGTATAAATCCTACCCAAACAATTGACCAAATCAGTCAACAGGACAGTACTGTAACTAGACTAAGATCGAGAAAAAGCAAAGAATATTAAAGACCTAAATTCTTCCCCACTGTCACAGGAATTAGCAGGAAACACATCACATGCAAATGAAAAGGTTTCCTATTATACTTTCCCACTTATATAACAGCATGTACCGAGTAACAGGTTGGACAAGTCTTATCTGCATAGCAAGGACTACGTAGAAACATAACAAGATTAGCAATGTTTGTTGAAAAGATGTGTTTATATGCTGAAAAGCCTATTTAAAAGTCTTTCCTGCAGTCTTTGCCAGACTGTAATTATTTCAGAAGTATTTCCTATTTTTTTCATCTATACGCAGAAGCACCTGCTAATTTTCCTATGGTTTGTATCTGTTGTTCAATTCATTAAGAGGTGCACATGTTCTGTAGCCGAGTACCTCTCTGTGCTGGAGTTTCAAACTGCATTCGAATCATCAGCCAGAACAAAGCATCTCATTGTCATTCGAAAGAACTTGGCAAGTGTTCAAGCTAAGCAAGAGCAATAATCCATGACAGGGTGCATTAGGCAGGTACTGATGCATGCCTAATGCACATTACAAAGCATATGCCCCTCCAAAATACACTCTAAAGTATCTTATCTCATTTTTCTGCTTTTTAAGAATATTTACACAAGCTGCTACTTTTAGCAACTGCAAAGAGCTTCTCCTTTAAGAGAAGAATAACAAAACAGCTACCAATACTTTTCCCTGTCAATTCTGTACACATTTATTCAACACCTTTCTGATTTTCAAATAAAAAACAAAACAAAAATTTTCCTTGCAGCATCTGAACCTCTGTTTGAAAACCCTCTTTTTCCTTGGTATTGGAAGCTGCATGAGAAACAGCAAGCTGCTCAGCTTCACCACCGTTAGCCACACTTGCGTGCAGGCAGTGGGAACATCACACTCTGGCTCAGACCAAAAGCAACAGCTAGCTCCATTTCCCACGGGACAGCAGCATGGGCTTGGCAGTGCTGAGACCCACTGCAAACACTGGAAATCTCTCTGACCCACTTGGTGCAAAGCTTGGTGCTTGGTTTGCATCTGTGTGCACCAGAGAGAGCAAGTCCAACAGGCATGTGGCACATCCCAAATATGGAAGGAAAGGCCTGAGCGATAGAGAGGCTTCTGCAGGCAGGTGAAATCAAGGGTCCTTGTTCCTAGGTGTGCACTAAATAATAGGAAAGGGCAGTGCTGCTGGGAACCAGCAAGGCCACTTCCAGAACACTTACCTTGCCTCCCTGAGCAGCATATGCTGCTGGAGAACATGTTCCCTGATAGCCATTTTCTGGAGAACACACAGCTGTACATCAAATCAATTGCCAGCTCAATGCTGAGCTAATATTTTAATAATATTGAGCTAATATTTACCTGGTGCTGCCTAACCTGGGTTCAATATCCAAAGGATGGACACAGTTTCTTTAAGGACTAATGTACCTTGAAAGACTTGCAGCAACACCAAAACACGATAATGTCAATGTGCCTCTGAGCACACATCCCTTGCTGCTGAAAAACATTAGGTATTTTTTGTAACACAGCAAAACCCATGATTTTTGCAGGGAGGCAGAGGGACAATGCATTTTCTAGCTGAAATGGCAAACTACTGCATACCAGGAGTTATCTGCCAATAACTGGGTAATGTGCTGATTAATACTTTTTCTGGGTTGCCTAAGGACACAGCATGCATGAGTATCTCGCCACTATTAATTAATCACTCTTTGTGCATTTATCCTGGTAGAATTTACATGTTGCACACAGTGAATACCCTGAATGAGGCAAATTCTACCTCTAAAAGCACTTACTATTGTCAGTGTATTTGCCCTGCTTAGCCTGATGCTCAGATTGGCAATAAATCATCATTCTTAGCAGCTGAAGTGTTTAGTGCCTTTCATTCAATAGTCTTTCCTCCCCACTGTTCCCCCTGGAAGTACAGTAATCATGTGCTGAATAGTCATTTGCAGCACTGCAATTAAGAGATTATTCCATTAGGCTCTGTATTTCTACCAGGTTTTATGTTTCCATTAAAAGCACTTTGTTAAACAATTGAGCAAACAATGTAGTGCAACTGCAGGAGCAGATGCCTGTCAGGCAGAGAGGCCTGGTGAAGCAGCCCAGGAAGATCAGGCAGTGTTCATCGGTCGACAGAGACCCTCCTCTTAGGCAGGGTCCCAAACCATGGGAGAGGACAGGCAGCATGACTGCAGATGGATCAGTGTGGGTAAGCAATCGAGGAGTCGGCTGTCTGCCAAGAGACTGGGCGAAACTGGGAAACAGTCACTGGCAAGACACGTACGTGAAGGTGAGTTGCTCTGTAAATGCAGGATCATTTCCTGTGCCTCTAAGAGCAAAGTAAGAAATGTCAAGGAAGTTTTACATCTATAAAAAGTGGCCACTTCTTCAAGCAGCAAAACCTGGCAGAATGCAATCAATGTATTTTAAATTATGTTGTAGTCCTTATTTCATGGTCTTCCAAGCTCTGTACAGTTTTATTTCCAGTTTAAACTTCTAGAGGATTGGATTTTTCCAAGATTGTTCCAAGCCAGTTCTCCCTTTCCCTAGGGAACTACCCCTCTCAAAGGAAATCATATCTGCCCAGACAATGGTGGCAATTTCATGCCAAGCTTGTGGATGAGACCGGAAAACCACAGCAAAGTGCTGGAAGAATAGACGTGAGGAGTTTCACAAGGCATATGGAGCGTTTTGTCCACCCAGTGGTGACTCAGGACACCTTCCTGGGAATACATTGCCTTCCCTGATAACATCGTTCCAAGCCTCTGCCCTTATGAGTATTTTCATGGTAACAGCCAACAGCCTCTGAGTTCCTGTCCTCAATGCCATCGTGGCAACAGAAAGCTTGGGAGGAGAATGAATCAGCACTGCCTCTCCCTGGAGTTCCTCATCTCCTGCCCTCCCACATGTTCCCAACAGCATTCATTCATCACCCTCAGGATGAGGCAGGAAGTCTGCACTTTGCTCACCAAGGGATGGAGCAGATGTTCACTAGCAACAATTGCATCAAGATTCTGAAGAATGTTGTAAATTTTTCACTTGTAGGCTGCTGGATTTTCCCTCAGCCCCTGACTGTCTCCCTAGAGATACATCCAGTGCCAAGTGTGGTAAGCCTTGAACAACCTGCTTCCAACCAGTCAACTTCCTGCATCATCACACGGATGCGCTGGCTCTGGATTGCTTCATCTTTCTGTAGTCTCTTCCTAGCTCAGGGATTCATTAATGTAGCATCCACAAACATGATGAATAACACTTCCAACACCAGCTAGCACTTCACATAATCCAAGTAACATCCAGCCAAGTCATCTGTAGAAAGCTAGGTATTTCCAAGAAAATGCAAGCTGATCGCAGGGATTTAGAACAACTCTCCTTTTTTAAACCACAGGATGACTAAATCTCAGCACACAGTTTGTAAAACATTCTGTTTCTTTTCCATCTTACTCAATTGCTTAGTTGACACAATTACTAAACATGCAACCACAAAAGAGTACTGCATAGCAAACTTGTTATGCCTAAGTATTTCGGGAGAGAGCTTGAAAAATGGCAGTAAGGAAAGAAGAGAGTCTCACTGTTTCTGCATTTTAATATTCCACTTTAAACTTCCCATTTATTCATCCTCAGAATAACTCATAGAATCCTCCCCTACCAGCATATTTTGCCTTAACTCCACATTTTTTCACTTAAGACAGCCTTGACATAATGCTTGTAGCGATACACACAATAGAGAAAGAACAAAAAAAATGGTAAAGTCAGTATTTCTCCCTCTTCCACATCCTTTTTTCTCTGTCATACACACACATAGCAGTCATTCCTCAGTTTCAAACTGTAAATCAAGAACCTGTTTTGAGCACTTGCTCATACACATACAAAAACCATTCTCTGTGTAAAAGTTCCAGGCCAAGAATGTGTTTGAGCTTGTGCTCAAAATGAAACTCTTTACCGGGAACACCTTCTTGAACTGGACTTGAAAGCTTCATGTCAAAGGAAACTAGAAAACCAGATACTGGTTTAAATTCACGTTTTCACCAAAGTAGTACGCTGCCTTAAAATACAC
This sequence comes from Neodrepanis coruscans, assembly GCA_013400695.1. NCBI lineage: Eukaryota > Metazoa > Chordata > Aves > Passeriformes > Philepittidae > Neodrepanis > Neodrepanis coruscans. The sequence goes on along the minus strand of VYZS01013138.1, from coordinate 41,732 downwards.
TGTTTAAGTCTCTCAAGAGATGTGGAGGGGATAGAGCAGCTGGAATACAATGTACATGCGGAAGGCCACGACTTGGCCCCAAATGAGGATGATGTAGAAAAACCTAGAGTAACTCACGAAATTCAGAGCAGCAGCTGTAACAACACCTTGCACGTACACCCTGCTGAGCCCTGGCAGGTTGACTCTCACCGCTGCCTCAGCTTTTGGCACACCCTTGTCCAGCTAAACTTGCACAAGCCACTTCAACCTTCCACTGGTTTCCTACTTTCCATCAAGACTTTGCTCTGTGTTGGAAGGATCCAAGATCTGTACCTAGTTAGTCCCTGCACCTCGCTTGCACTCCATCTTATTTGCACTTACCAAAGTGAAAGAGAGGAGGAAGAGGTGAAAGAATAGTTCAAGGGCCTTCTAAGAAAATGTGGCTTAATTAAAGACCTTTTAAATAACTCCAGTAACTGCTACTGGTTTTTCAGTTCCACCCCCCCTCTAGAGGAAAGAAAGAAACATTGAACAAGCAAAACCAAATCATTATTCACTTGGCAGATTACTGTACACAAACGGCTTTTAAAGTTGTTACACTCAAGTAAACATAGCTTGTATCAATATCATCTATGCTCTTCCATCATTAGGCTGTGAGGGAGGAGGATGGTCTGTTTTCAAGGAAGCAATTTTTACAATAGGAAACCATTAACTTGATATTTAATCAATGCACAAAGGACCAGGGAAGTAGAGAAGAAATTCCCTGGAGAATGGGGTTGGGATAAAGAAAGAAAAGAGTTTTCTTCACAACTTCTTTTATACTGTATTGCTATCAGACTTTTTCAGGGGAGTGTGAGGGGGGATATTTTTAAACGTGATTTTGATATTTTCTTCTGCTATAGCTGAAAATAGGGCCTTTTCTCCTACTCTGCAGTTTTGAGTAGCACAAATGATTACTCCTAAACCAGAAAGCTACAGGAATAAGCACTCTTAAGGGAGCTGAGTGGAAACAGTTCTGAATGCAGGACCCTTGACTGAGAAACCATACATACATGTCTCTTTATAGCTAAGTACAGCACAAATACCACAGTCAGTTCTAAGAAAGCACTGAAACAACTGTATTTGGCCACAAAACAACATAAGGTTCAGCACAAAGGACAGAATGTCAACTAAATGTTCATTAGATTTAAAAATTAACCCAGATCACATCTGGCTTTATTAGCAAAACAGGATGGGGAGGGGATTGCATGTGAGGTTTTCTTTTTGATTTGGGATATTTTGGCTGGGGTTTCTTTTGTAAGCACAGTTTCTCAGTTTTCATGATAAATTCTCTCACAAGTTGTTCAATTAGCAAACACATGACTACAGTTGCCAAAACAGAGCCCAAGAAGGTTTTGGTTGCAATTACCAGATCGTGTTCTAAATACAAACTGCTTTCATTAATTCAAGAATTACAGAAAGAATGTGAATCTGGCTGTGAAATGCAGTGCTAGATTATATAATCTGTCTTTGTTGTAAAAGGAAAGGACAGCAATAGGCTCCCTGCACATAAATTCAGTGTGACCCTCCAGAGATGCAGAAAAAAGGGATGTGTAATGAGGGAAAACTATTTACTGTAGGTCAGTTCAGTCAGTTTACTTAACTGACTTAGAAAGAAAACACCCTTTCCAAATCATTAGGAACCAGACTGATTCACATGTTTAAGTCGTGGAAGAACCAGCCTGGGGGCCAAGGTTCAATGTTATCAATTTCTGCAGACTGACAAGTTCACCCATCTACTTTAATCCACTGTGGTCCTACTTCTGTAGAGCTGCACTGTCCATGCACCACAGCATCAAGCAACAGCACTATTCCTTATGCTCGGTGACATGCTAAGGTAGGTACAGAAACTCCAGTTTGAGCCTAATGAGACAGACCCACTTGGAATTAAGGCTGAAGTCATCCCATTTACCCACCATGGCTTTGGAGCTGGTTTGCAAGGAGCAACAAAAAGTTAAAGGCATCTTCAGAGAGAAATTCTAGACTTTCCTGAAGTAAAGCTGTTGATGGCTTTTTTACCTTCTCCTTTCCCTGGCTAAATTTTTCATTTTTTTTACAAATAAATAGAGCACTGCAAGGCAAAGCTTCGTGGTACTTAATTCTCTAAATGACAAAGTCTTTTTCCAAAGGTGAAACACTGAGTTACTGAATTTTTCCAAGTTAGCCAATTTAGGAAGTTATTTTAATCTATTGTTTTTAATGCCTTATTGTACAAGTCAACTGCTTTCCATGCAGGATGCAATGGTAAAAGTACCCCATGTTTCCAAATAATATATGTCATTATTATAGTGTTTTTAAAAGCAGATTAGACTTGCTTAAAGAATAGAACACAATTTCACATATTTTTCTGTCTCTCAAAAATCTGGGTGATTACACAGAATTTTCTTATGCTCTAGGCTAGTAGTTCTTTTACCCCTGTAGTACATTACACAGAATCAACCTTTTCCTCTTAGGAGGGTCACAAACCCAGGTAAGCAAAGAAAAACTATTCTTAGTTTGCTGAAGCCAGTCCATGTAAAATCGATAGGGATTTGAAAATAGATAGAGATCGTCAACTGTTTTCCAAAACCTCGGCAAAGTGAACGCATTCTCTTTAAACATTAAGGCACTAATTCATCTTGTTTCCAGAATGAAAGTAACAGAATATCACATGTTAAATAAGAAACCCAAAATCAACCCCAAAACTTTAAATATATTTAAACACTTCTGAGACACAGAGCACATAAACAGGCCGAAAATCATGAGCTTTCAAAAATGAATGTACAGAAAATCCCATCTAAACACCATACATGTCTGAATTGACATTCTTAAAGCTTTAAAAATAGGTAACTATTTTCAAAGGGAGAAGCACTGCTTCAAGTATTGTCATTTCCTATCAGCACAAGACAGGATCATGGGAAAATCATCCTACAGCAAAGTCCCCTTCCCAGACTGGGATATATCTCAGATCTGGGTGTGCATTGGACAAGATTCAGGCTGTGACTGAGGTGTTTATAAGTGGGCTTGACTTTCCAGCAGCAAATACTAAAGAGAGGCACAAACAAGAAAATGGCAACCAGACCAACCACAACTAGGTAAAACTGAAGACTTTCAAGCTGAACTACAGGAAACATTGTGGTTTCCCTGGACAGAGATGAGTGTTTTCTTTCACCTAGTAAAAGTTAACAGCTGGACAAAGCAAACTGTGCTGCTCTAAGGGAGTTTGCAAGGTCTAGACAAAGGCAGCACAGCAACACAATGGTCCAGGACTCTTTGGCCAAACACAGCTTATAGCCATCATCCCATACCTATCCTCCCAGAAGTCATATGCCAGGAAAAGCAGCCTTATTCACCAGTATCACGGAGTTCACACGAAGCTCAGATCAACATAGTTATCTCACCTCTGCAGTATATTTGTTGCTTTTTAGCTATGCCAGCAGAACTTTTCAGTAAAAAAGGCCTACAGTGACACACAGACAGACATGGCAACTTCCAGGTAATGGCAACTCTAAGGCAGTCTTTTAAATACCCAAGCAAACTTCCCTGCACTGTAACATGGAGGAACAGTCCATGCTATCCTTCTGTTAGCACACATGATTTTAGCAAAGCTATGAAGAAATAGGTCCCTAGACTGAGAGCCTGTTCTCAGCATAACCACAGGCTTATGACATCAGGAAAACAACTTTTCCTAGAACAGCTTGTTCTGCCGAGGGCTGCAGGGACAGGAGAAAGAGAAGCATGTCACCAAAACACTTCTAAACTGCATATTCACTGTCCTCAGATTAGGATGATTTTTCAAAAATAGCCTAGAGAGAAATAGCTGCATACCAGTTATGAGGGAGTTTCTGAGCTGTGCTTGCAAAGATGAATTATCTCAGTAATAACTTTTTAAGCACAACCTTACAAACTGCAGAAGAACAAAAACACTAAAATCAATTTCTTACCACACATCTACAACTCTCCAAAGCTGTAAATATCCCCTTTACTGCTCTACATTTCAGTAATTCCTTTCAAGTTCAGATACTGGCAGATACCCATATTTCAAACTGCAATGCCCATAACTCAGCTCAGAGAAGAGGCATGTGCACTAATGCTCCCTCACATACCTCACATACACACACCAGCTGTTAAACACTACTGTGTCATGAAGGAGCTGATCATACACTGCTGAATACATCATTTGCTTCTTATAGATTACACAGTACATGGCACTAAGGAAAGATGTATAGAATAAAAATACTACCGTATGCTCCAGAGTTTCCCCTTCTGTTTCTTTTTAAAGAGGGCTACTGCTTAGGTTTTGGTGAACTGGGGGTAGGGGTATTTTTTGTTGTTTGTTATTCTTTGGTGAGTGTTTGTCGTTGGTTTATTACCTTTTTTTTTTTCCACAAAAGGAAACTTATAGTTCTTGCAGTCCTGAAAATGAGTTTTACTGTTGTCTCTGAAGTTAAACATTAACAATTTGCTTGTTGAACTTTCTCTAAAAATTAAAGCAGGAACATTATTTTCTCTTCACCTGACAGCAGCATTGTAAAAACAACAGTAAAGGAAACTTTACATTACTAGTACAATAAACACTTGGTACAACTGAAAATGACAATTCTATGCACTAAAAAATACCTAAGCTTAAACTAATCCAGAAGACAAACATCTTAATGAAGTATATGGCATTTGTGATGAAGGGTGCCTAATCAAACCTTCCTAGACACCTCACCTTGACAATGTTGAAGCATTAAGAGGAGCAGAGCACCTTCCCAAATGCAATTTTGTGCCCACAACTTGCTTTTTCTCCCTGTCTGTCACCTCTCCCTTCCCCTACAAGAGTAAGGCAGCAAAAATGTGCTTTGTAAAAGCTATGCAGTTAAACAAGGTGATCAACAACTTCTGCACCTCTGCAGCATAAGAGACCTGGAGGCTGGCTCTGCACACCACAGCCATCACAGTTGAGAAGGAAGACGGGCAGGAAGCATTCTAACCCTCACCACCTTTCACAGCTGCTTGATTCTGTACTGATCTAGAATTCAACTCGCTCTTCCCTGAATTGCCTGTGAATATGCAACTGTGAAAAATCTGCTCACAGCACATGCATTAGCTCTTGTCTGTTCCCCATAAAAGCTTCCTGCTGGAAAGATACAGCTCTGTCTTAATCTACCTATGGTAACACCTCATTTTGGAATGATACCTGATACCTGCCCCAGCCACTTATCGTCTCTCTTTTATCATGGACACAGATGAACTGCTGCAGCTAAATTTGCAAAACATAACATAGCCAGTACTTTTTTCACTATAACATACCACAGGGAAAAAAGAATCTCCATGCTGTATTCAAGACTGAACAGGGTAAGTACTCCCCCCCGCATCTTTTCAGGCCTGTATCAGAGGTGGGCCTTAGGAAAACACTGTACACTCAGTGTGGAACTCTTTGTCACTTCACTGCCCTTCACCTCATGGAGAACAATGTCTTTGTTGCATTCCTATGTATTTTCAGAAGACACTTTCTCTATTATATTTTAAATGTGTTTAAAGCTTCACGTTGTCATTCACTCTGACTACACTCAGCAGAAGAGTACTGAAGAGAATTTATGCAATTCATTAGAAGCTTGTTTCCTGTTATTGATGCCACATCTTGCAGTTGCACTAACAAATGATTTTCTCATAAAAAGCAGTGACAAAAAAACCTCCCTCTGACACAGGAAAATGACATGACCTAAGGAAATATTCTCTTGTATACCAGCTCAAGTATGCCACAATAATTGCATTTCAAAGTTTTCAATGGCCTATTACAAATTGGAATGCTCAATGCAAAAAGAACCAAAATCAAACAAATAAAACACCAACAAACCTGTCTGAAAAATCCACTTCCCTGTGAGCATCTCTTTCTTCTGTCTGGGGGAGTTTCAGATGCAGGCCTGCCCCAAATCAACAGACTCCAGGCTCAGAAAATCCAGGCAGTAAGGAACTGTCAATCTGAAAATCCTCAGTATGTGGCAAAACATGTCATGGATCAGCTGAA
>VYZS01013136.1:25279-38038 GCA_013400695.1 Neodrepanis coruscans | reverse complement strand
AGGGAATTAAAGATCCCACCTTCTAATTACTGTTGTATATGTGTCCATTGCTCTGATCAAAATGCTCACATTTGTTAGTGGGTCCTACTGTTTTGGAATGGATGAGCAGCAGTTTGTATTTAGATAGATTATTTGTATAGATTTTATTTCACATATTTTGAATATGAAACACANCCTCAGCAAGGCTCTCCACAAGGGTGGAAGAAGTCAAGTACTGGAAGGTCACTCCTTTTTTCAAAACCATAAGCTGCTTATTAGTCATCCTCTTTTGAAACGTGTTCATGCTTTCTCCCATTGTTGCTCTGTCTCTCAGACATATTTCTCAAAGCTATGCAATTCCCATCTCAGTATCTGGGTTTTTGGTAGAGCTTTTTCATGTTTTGAGCAACAGTTTTGAGCAGCTATTTTGAGCAGTTATGCAGCTAAGAGACCATGAATAGAGCTGTTTTCTGTTATTTCTTGGTGGAAAAGAGGTTTTTGACTTCCCAGACTACAAGGTCTGTCTCAGCACTGGAACAGGTCACCTGGAAAGGTTGTACAGCCTCCTTCTCTGGAGATATTCAAAACCAGTCTGGATGTGATCCTCTGCATCCTGTTCTGCTTAACTGACTTTAGAAGGGGGGGTTGTACTGGGTGATCTCCAGAGATTCCTTCCCACCCTAGCTATTCTGTGATGAATCTATGGCTCTATGGACATTTTACAAGGATTGTGGTAAGATTTGAGCTCACCAATAGGCTCTAACTGAAAAACCTCATCTGGGACTTCCACATACACTCTCTTCCCCCAGGCCTGTGAGCTCTGTGTTAGACAGCACAGTTTCTGGATCCTAAGCCTGGTCTGAGCTTTGCTGTAGGTGGCCCTATGCCTGCTCTTTCTCTCTACTGAACATGGCTTGCTCACTATCCCATCTGAGTTGTTTTCAGAGCAGCTTTTTCATCTTGTATTTTTCTGAAGGACATTGCCTTTTACTGTCACTGACTTTGCATAAGTACTATGGGCTTTTTTCCTTGCCAGTGAAGCAACTATACCTACATATCAGTTCTTACAGATTGTCTTGCTTTGTGGAACAAGCTGTGATCACAAATGACATTTACTAGGTTGTCCTAGTAAATACAGCAGCTAATGGCAGGAAGACCTATTTTTAAGAGAGTGGGTAGGGTTCTTGAAATATGTCATATTAGCAGCACTCTAATCATAACGTTTAATTTCATGTCAGCATTATTTCACTGAATCACTCTCAAAAACCTAGTCCCTTTCACTAACTGAAATGGGCTAAAATAATGTACAAAATTTCTGTTCAGTGATAGCTTTACTCATTAACTTCTCTACTCTCTTGTTTCATGTTGTAATTTCTCTTTTTCAATATTTAAGTGAGATTCCCAAGCAGCGAAGAACCCTGTATGGGCCTTCTAGAAAGGAAGCTACAGAGCTAGAAAAGAAATAACTGCATCTTGGTGAAGAAAAACTTGCAGCATAACCTGGAAGGTGGTTCCTATGCTAGATACATAGTCACTGATCTCTTAGGAATAACATCTCTTTTGTTCACTCAGTTTAAAAGCACTGCAACATTCAGGACTCAATTCTTCACTTAATTATTTTTATGGCATTAAAAGCCCTTGCTTGATTTGACACCTGCCTCCCTTTCACTCTCCCACCTGTCACAACTAGAGCTACAACTGTTCTATAAGTCTGTCTTTGTGCCTTTTCTGCATTTCCTTGTTGATTTGCTCTGAGCAATCATGAGGCAATTTTAAAAGGATTACACTGAAGCCCAGTATAATAAGGTATTGTCCTTTCAGATGCAAGAAGCATCACTGCATTGTGTAAAGCACATTATAAAGCTATAGGACTTGGTTTGAAAACAGATGAGGAAGGGAAACAAGGTAATGTAAGTAAAATCATAAAATGAATTTTATATATCATTAATTCTGATAACTGATTTTATTACTTTAGAAAATTTTTATAGCAGTCTGCTTTAAAATACTTGACCTAATTTAAATTTCACAACAAAAGTGTTTGGCAATTCACTGTAAGGGGTATTTTTAATCAATACAGTGAAGCTAATTTAGACTTCAGATGCTTCAAAAATTATGGATTTGCTAAGATAAGCTTTTTTTTCTATTTTTTTGCTTCTGTATTTCAATGCTACTATTAGGAGGAGAACTTAAACTGTGACAACTATATTGTCACTTTTTATGTACAAAAAAACTCCTCAAACTCAGATCGTAGCAATGTTTTATTTATGGTATGGCAGTCACTCAAGTTCAAGACCTAATTATTTACCTGCTAACTGATTTGGCAGTAGATCCAGATCGTTTAGGGTCTGTCTGCTTTTTCCTATCAGTAGTGGTTTATGTTGTAAATTGGGGTAAAGTTTAGGAAATTACCCCACTTCACCACTCCATGCCCTTTCATCCTAGAAGTGTTTACCTTTTCCGATTTTCTATCAGAATTGTTCTGGCCAGCATAAACTAGAAGAAAGCAATAGAGGCAATTTTGGATCATTAGTCTTAATTCTGCGCTGGTCTTCTAGCAATCAAAATGCTCCTCCTGATAGAAGGCAGCAAAACTACTTCTTTTTAACTCATTTATCTATATATTGCAGTTTAACCTGGGATTGTGCTAGCACAGCCCTTAAAAAGACCCTTTGAGTTTTTTTGAAATATGAAAGCATTTTGGTTCTGTCCCAGGATGGCAGTATTTCCCTGTTTTCACTTTCTATGTGGCATCTGGTAAAACAGTACCCATTTTATAGGAGCAGGCTATTTTCTACATGCTCAGCTAAAGTCTGTTGTTACCCTTCTTCTTGTTTTCATCTCCTTTCAAATACTTGGGATATCAGTTTTGTCGATTCTCTGCCCAAATGCCTGGTATTTTTGTCTAGGACTCTTCATCCTTCATTTAAATGCTTGTATGAAGAACAGAGTTCCCATGCTCCAGAACATACTTCTTCCTAGTATTGCTTTTTAACTTGTGTCTTTTGAATGGCCTTTGAATGGTCTTTGAATGTTGCAAACACAGGGCATATCATACCTTTCTTTTAATGCCAGTTGGAAAACTTACAGATACCTGAAGGATATTAAGTGAGTTTTTTAATAGTTCTCTTTGCATTCAAGAACTACTTTTATTTTATCCCCTACAGCTTCTAAAATATAAAGACCCCCCTTTTTGGGGAGGCTTAAGAAATGACCTTAATAAATTCCCTATTACCCCTGAGAGGAAGTTGTTCAGGCCATAAAAAGAATCTCCTTTTCCCACATCTCTAAACAAACAGTAACCCTTTTGTATGTTTATAACCAATTCAAGGAGCAAGTTCCTGCCTACAGTTAAAGAAGAAGTATTGATTTAAAACAGGGTTTGACTTTGCCTGGCATACACATACTTGGTTTATTCAGGAACTTTGATGCTGTGAGCCAGACATCTCTGTAGCTTACCTATTATAATCATAAATTTGTCTGAGGATTCTGGGGGATATATGGAGAGGTGGATGAGAGTTCTGCAGTTTTTTATTGCTTTTCTCAGGATATCAAAAGCACATGGGGTCAGCCCTCCATGCCATAGTAAATGAAGATAATTAATGGGAAGCCTAGTGTATAAACACTCATGACAGCAGCTCACAGTTGTTGTAAAAAGGAATGGTCTTCTTTAACAGACAGTCTGCCACACACCACCTGCATTACTTCATTGGAAAAAATTCATAAAAATTATTTGCTGTCATAATAAACCTGTTCTGATAAAATGTAAGGTATTCTGCTAGGTAGGGTCATCTGCTTGTTGACAAGAGTGCTCGGATTACTTAATACAAACAGGTTGTAGATGGAGTGTCAACTGTAAGTAAGAAATTAAATTTTTTTCATAAAATATCACTGGCCGAACATTCAATTTTTGACTAAATTACCATTTTTTAATCAAAGTCTGAATTTTCAGTCCTTTCACTGGGGTAAGTACTAACACCTAGCTTCCACAGTATACTTCTAAATATACTGATACTACTAAATATACTACATCTGCTTAGCAGATTTATGTTCCTCCACTTTTTTTAGATACCTGGTGTAGCTTTTGGGCTTTTTGAGGCAAGAGTTAATGTATGATAAAAAACCATTAAACAATAATTTTTCTCTCTGATTTTCTATGCGTGACATCCTTTTTACCTCCAAACTTCTGGAGATGAGGTGTCCTCAGTCTACTGAGGAAAGGCTAGTATCAGCTTCACAGCATGCACAGAAGTGGGTGAAGGAAAAAGATGGTTCTGAACACTGAAGTGCCTTCAGTTCCCATGCTAAATGTCCTTATGAGCAATGTTGAATTTTGCCACCAGTTTGCTCTGTTTCTGTCTGCCTTACACTCAAATGTCTCAAGGGGTCATGAGGGATGGTCTTATCCCTTACAGGTTTATTCCTGCTGAACTGTTACACTTAGAAGCAAATAGATTTGATGGGTGTCACAATTATCTTCTGAATTTATTTTTTTTTTTTTCAGAATATTATTGCTTTCTTTGCTTTCAGTTAGCTAGCTGTTAGAAAGCCAAAACAGTACAGCAGTTGTATTGGTGTGAGACCTCCAATTCCCAATAAATAGGAATTCTTTCCTCCCCTGAGACTCAGCAAATCCAAAGGCCCTGTGGCCTCCAAAGAGTCTGAATACTGAATCTATGCTGAAAAAATTCCATCCTGCCTACTTTCTTCTCCTGGAATAAGTGTAGTCATATGGGACGAGTGGTGGTAATAAAGACATACATTACTATGCCGCATATGTTTGAAGGATATTCTTGGTTGCCTGTTTAGACTGTTTAGACGTATTTAATGCATTGGACTCTTTTCTGAAATGCTGGAAGAGACTTAAGAAAGTAATTTCACCTCTCTGTGCCTCTGAGGCATCTCATATGCTGTCTGATGTTTTTAGAGAAATGGGATGCATTTCAGACCAGAGCTAGACTTGACTTCATCCTGTTACAGCTAACCTGGAGGATCGCTTTCTTTCTGATGAACTAGAACAGTAGAGGAACGTGAAACTATTCATGGATTAAAATAAGGCATTGAAAAATCACAAAAAAGTTATTTTTGTCTTTATGTCTACAGGTTCACTGCTGAAATAATTCCTGGTGTTACCTCATCACCTCTGCAACCTCAGTTACTCCATAATGTTTCAGTATATCTCTACCCAAAGTCATGAGCTGATAGGATTTGAGGTCTCAAACCAATAACAACTAGACTTTGGAAAGATGCAAGAATCTAAACTTATTCATCTTTCAGGTAATGTGACCTTGCTAGCATGATTTTGTTCCCTTGGTCTTTTTGTCCATATGTCTCTGTATTCAGGCCCCTGGCTTAGTTTCCTGTCTCAGTGTCACTGTGAATTAAATGTATTCCCTCCCATCAAATCAGTCATGTTTGAACTTGGAATGTACTGTCATTTCCCTTCATGTCTGATGATATAGTCTTGATTTGCCATCCACTCTAACTTTTGCAGATGAGCTTTCCTGCCTTCATCTGCAATAATGCTCATACAGGTGAAAGCATACGTAACTGCTGAATGGTGCTTCTTTATTAAAGTAAAGCCTGCAGACTCATGTAAATCCTCAAGTTCTACTGTTTTCACCAAATTTCCCTCATCTTACATCAGATGAAGAAATGGCTGAGAGTTTTTCTTCCTGCCTCTCTCCTAGAAGCCTCTGGAAAATCTCTTGTGTGCAAGTCAAAAAACACCTAGTATTTTTACTTCTTTAAATTCCTGATTAGCACATACAGGTGACACTGTGTAAACAAACAAGGGATATCTAATTTCCATAACTAAAATGATGCAATAAAAATACTGCTTCCATGTGTGGCCTGTCTCCAAAAGAAACTTAAAGGATAATTTCAGTTTAATCCTGAACTAGAAACTCCAAAAGCCTTGGTGAAAGTCTGTGGGACTATGGCTTTCAGCGCTGGGGTTTCTGACTATTAAGTGAAAATCAAGCCTAAATTTTGCTTTGTTTCAGTACCCTCTGTGCTTCTCTGCTACTCAGATCTTCCATGTTATTGGAGTAGTAAATCCTCTTAAAAGCAACAGAAATTATTTAACCAAATGTTTACTTGAGTCAGAGTGCTAAAATTCAGATGCAGCCCATCGAATCACTTGCAAGCTTTAGGAGTATTCTCTATGTACCCTTGAAAATCTGTCTTTAGAACAGATTTTTTTCTCTTTAAAAATTATAGTCAATACAATCATGAAGTGAGTGTAGCTGCTTGAATTTACATCTTTGTGTTCTGAAACCTGGCATTTAAACCATCATATTTCAATCAAAATTGATATAAGAGAGGAGTAAAAAATGTTGTATTTGACAGCTTTCATGAAATTATGGGCTTAGGCAGTCAAGAAAGAACCTCCTAAAGCCTGTAGGAAGGAAACACAGCAGTACTTTTTGTGTTCTTAGATACCTGGAAAATACATCAGAGAGGAGACACTGGAGACACAAGACTTCACTAAAAACTAGACTTCACTCTTTCTGCAGTCAGATAGTAAAATGTGGTAAAACAAGGCATATAAAAATTCAGGCATAGGCCTCTGAAAACATCTAATTTGCATTATTCCTGAGCCCCACGGAATACCTTGGGGAAAGAGTTACTAGGTTTTTCTGGAAAAAGAAAAGTGCTTCTTCAAGCACTTAAATATTTATCCACTGAAAAGTGATTAATTAACTTTCTGGGATGTTTTCTATTTGCTATAATTTGCCGCAATGCATCCATCAGGACACTTAATTTAGTGACACAAGAACAACATGAAGAAATGCCATGTCAGCATTAGTTAGTATCATTAGTTAATTAGTTAAGCAAAGTTAATGTTTTTCCCCACCTTGTGGTGAAGATTACTGCTATTTATAACACTGCTACTATTTACAAGAACATGTAGTGTCAGGACAAGGGGGAATGGCTTCAAACTGAAAAAGGGTAGGTTTACATTAGATATTAGGAAACATTCTTTACTGTGAGGATGGTGAGGCACTGGAAAAAGTTGCCCAGAGAAATTTTGATTCCCCATACCTGTAAGTGTTCAAGGCCAGGCTGGATAGGGCTTTGAACAACCTGGTCTAATGAAAGGTCCCTGAGCTTTAAGGTCCTCTCAAACTTCATTAATTCTAGGAGTTGTTCTATGATCCGTTCTATGATTACTAGTTGTTGTCCCCAGTGGCACCACAGTTTGTTTCAGAGAGCAGAGATGCTCACTGACTAACTAACACTTGTGTGCTGATTGACTGGTACCTTTTTGGACAAACTTCCTCTTTCCTCTAGGAAGCTAGTCAAAAAAGCAGTTTCACCTTCTTGATGTGTACTACAAGCTGTCTACATTGGAAGAGGGTAAGCTCTGTTCACTTAATGGGTAGTGAACAAAGCATGATAGATCTTAAGATTAATTTTTCTTTTTTTTAGGTGGTGGTGGATATAAAACAGGGCAACATACTGCAAACTCAGGAACCTGGTGTTGTCATGGGTCTTCCAAGAGTTTTAAATTAGTCAAACAGCTGCAGTATTCCCACTCATGTTGGCTAGTTCATCAGGTTATGCAAGGGGAGAGTGAGACATTCTCAGGCAAGATGCCACCTCACCAACACATTTGGAGATCTGCAGTGGGAACGTGAGGGTGAATGTGAGGATGAACTAGTGTGAAGTGTTATAAGAGCAATTTGAATTCCTTTCCTCATGATGATCATTAGAAAATCACTTGCTTTTCTGTGTCTTTTTTGTGATGGAAAGGATGGGGTTGGGTAGGTCCTGGATAGAATTCCACACAGAACTGCCAGAAGTCATGGCAGGGAAGCAAATTCATGACAGGTCCATCTCATAGTGTAATGCAGTGTGTTGTTATAGATCATCAAGATAGCTGTGAACTAATCAGAAGAACTTTGTGGCACAACACAGGCTGGCAGCTTCTTGCTACAATCTCAGTGAAGCCAAAGTCATCTTCCCTGGTAGATGGGCTGTGGAACATAAAGTAATGCAGAAATGGAAGGAGCAGTCTAGAGGCTGCTGGTTCCAGCACACTTGAGGAAATACATGGAAGAGATTGCAGTGATCTAGCCTTTCACTGCCTAGACTTGCACAGTCATTTGGTTGCTTTATTTTAAGTAGTTTAACAACAACTTGGTTCCCTTCTCAGACTTTGTCATACTTCCTTGTGTTACTATGAGTGAATTCAGACATTTGGCTTAACTCTGTGCTGCATCTGGGCTTCAATTTATGTATCTAGGTGTTTTTTACCATGCATACAGTTTTAATATTCACAGATTCATTTGGATTCTATTTTACTCTAGTTTCATCTTCTACATAATAGAAAACCCTGTTACTTTGCTGCTTCAAGAGCCCATTAGTGTTATTTTTCCAGAAAAGTGTTTTGTCTTCTGCAACTTTTTTTTAAGTTGTTGAAAGGAAATATAATTTGTCCTCAAAGCCATCCTCTTACACTCCTCTTAATTAATGAAAGTATTCTTGATATGGACTGTTTTCCAGAACAGTGCATTTTAGCCTTTAATTCCTATATTTTCCGATGAATTTTGTAGAATGATGAAGGTAAAATCATAAATAGGACAAAACTTGGATAGTTAACACATATCTTTGCTTATTGATAAAATTTGGCAAGGCCACTACTAGACATTTTAAACCAATTCACATTTTGGAAGTGTTTCATATTACTGGCAAATTCTGCTTCCTTTTACTTAGTTCAGGTGTAACATTTTCAGAGGGTTCAGTACAGACTAAAATGCTAAAGCACTGTGTAGCCTCTCTGAGTGGAGACAGCTAGCACTGAAGTACTTCAGGTGTTTTCTATTGCCTCTCTTTTCTGAGGAATTATATTAGCATCTCAGTTCTCTGGGATTCTTACCTTACTGCAGGCCATGACAAGACCTCCTTCCTCTAAGTAATGTCTTTTAAATAGCCTGAAAATCACCCACAGTGACAGCTCCTTTATTGCTTCTAGAAAGTATGAAAATACATATCTGTAAAAAACAGTTCTCCTGGGGTGGCTTGAATAATGTGTTTCTACTTTACAAATGGTTTCCAGATAATGTACCACAGGGGAAACCCTTTATGCCCTTGAAGGCATATTCCTTGCATGCTGTATACCAGCCCTGAGAGACAAAATTTTTAACAGTATCCCTTGTGTTTCAACTTTCTTCCATTCACACAGCATTTCCTTATTACTTGCTTTTACGGGTAGTGAATCTGTGGTGTCCATTACATAGATCACTGTTTACTATCTCTCTTAATGTGTTTCATTTAGAGTAGAGCTTTACAGTACATCTTCTTTTCTCTCTCCACTCTCTTACTGTTAAATACTGCTGTTTGGTCTTTGTTCACGCATGCATCATTTTTTTAGAAAAAGCTTTCTTTCAGTTGTAATGACCTGGTCTTTTTCAACACTTTTTTTTTTTTTCTGAAGCTGTAAGTCAGTTTTTTTCAAGAGTTTGCTCAAAGGATAAGTGAGAACACAGCTAAATGCAACTGTGATGAAATCATGAATTATCAAGCCTCTTTTACCATGCTAGAAATAGTTTTTAGGACTTAAGATAAAACGTAATTACAATCCTAGTGTAAAGAAACTGAGAAAGAGAATTGCAGCACAAAAATCTCCCTGTGTTTGAGCTGAGGTTCCCTCTCACTAAGTGCTGCTGCCTCTGTTTTAGTAGTCCACTAATCTGGTTGGCTGAGTTGGATTTAGGTGATCACATTTGCCTAAGGAAACTAATAGTTTGCATCTGTCTCCTCCTTGTGACATGAGAAGGAGATCTGAGTCCTCTTACTGCCACTAGAGCTCTACACAAGTGCAAAGATGGACTGTGGCTTATTATACCTAGGAAATAACAGTCGAATAGTTCATGCGGTATTTCCTGAGCCTTTGCAGATAACCTGCACAAGACACCTGAATAGGCCTTGAATTGCTATCCTGAAAATAGTAGTGGCTCACAATTTGCTTAAGAGGCTATGGCCGTTCACAGTGTCAATTTCTATTACATGGTTGGAGCCAAGAGTGATGCTGAGTCTTGGTCAGAATGCAGTCACATCAAGAAATTCACTTACCAAGGAAGGGCAGGGTGGATGTCATGGAGTGACTTGGATGGATACCTAATAAGAGTTGCTAGACATCTACATACTTGGTGTATTTGGAGAGAAAAAGTCTTTTAGTACTTAACAGAAGTAATTATCATGCTTTTTTACAGTGCCTGAGAATGTATTCTGAATGACTTCGTAGATGCATTACCTACTACTATTTTGTTTAAATTCACTTCTTTTTAAATAAAGAATGGCACAAACCAGAGATAGTACAAATGCAGGTGGATACCCAATGGGCATGGAGTTACATGAGAATAACTGTCAAAAGGGAAACTTTGACATATGAATGCTTGTCTTATGTCTGGTTTGAATCAATTTGCTTAAAACAGGTAGATTTTTCCCAGAAACACAGAATGTCTTTTTTTGCTCAGCTGTGCTGTCTTCCTGTCCAATCACATTCTCTTATTCTGGGGTAGAGCACCTATTCTTTCTTCACATGTCATGGTGCAGTCCTTTGGGTTTTTTTTCTACAGAACTGATAAGAAAGACCTTAATGTGGGCTACACCATTTCCTGGGCTGGGCCTTTTAAAAATGCCAGAAGATGCTTCTGACTTGCAGTTTCAGAGTTGGGCATAAACATCAAAAAATAAAACATGTTTTTCTGCTGTTAAACCTCTCCTGAAAGACTCAAAAACCAGTTTGCTCTTTGCTATAAGGTAGCTCAGGATATTACTATATTTTGGTAGCACCTGTGAAAATTCAAAGCCAAATAATTTTCCACTGAGGTGTAAAGGAGGTTTTCTCCCAGGTACTGGAGTGGATACTGAAAAGGATATAACACATTAAAAAAACCCAACTACCTAGGTGTAGTCAGAACACTTATGTGAGGACTGGACATAGAATACATAAAAACAGTCTAGAGAATTTGTCTAGCAGACTGAACTCATTACTGAAAGTTGTACTACACGTGCTTCCTAGTAGCATAGGAATAGAGCGGGCTAAGAACTTTTAATTTTGCCATTTGTCTAGAGGAAATATTTCAAGGAAGTATTTAATACAAAACTGTGTTTGGGAGACCAAAAATTACAGGATTAACTTTGTAGTACAGGAGAACCCTGAGGAGATGAGGTCAAGCACTCTGTAAGCAAGAAGGCTTAGAACGGTGATTAAAGCCACCTTCCATCAAGCATTTCTCTTACTAAAAGACTTCTAGGCCTAGTCTGTTATGTATAAGTTTTAATATAAAAGTAGAACATATGTCCTGTAATATATATGATAGTAGAAGAAGAAAACAACTAGTGCCCCTTCAGCTCCCAAGAGTTTTCCAGATCCTGTTTTCATAGTGGCAGAAATGGAATCAGTCTAAAGTAATTTTTTTTTTAATTGCTTTCTGTATCAGAATTAAGAGAAAAGCAAAACATTTAATTTTATCCTTTAGTTTTTCAGTTAAGTCTGAGGTTTTAGTGTTCCCATCTTTCCATTGGAAAGTTTTCCATTGGAAAATTTTATGACCTCTAACTTTCATAGCACCATTGTAAATGAAGTTGAGAGTTGCTTCCAAATGGAAATAAATAAAAGTCTTGTCAAATTAAGTAGTAGTAATTTTAGGTTTACTAGACTCTCAGTGGCTCGTCAGCTAACAAATTTTTACAAATATTTCTGAGGTAGAGATCAAAAGAAGCTGTAATGCATACTCTAATTAAGCTGACAGAAGTTATGCATCAGGGAAGATAATTCATATAAAAATGAAATAATCTAATAGTTATTAGTTCTCATTCCTTAAGTAGGACCAAAAATATTCTTTAATACTGCAATTTTTTTTAGTTTTGAAGATCTGGACATTTCAGTTCTGTTTCACGAGAGAAAGTCAAGTTAATAGCTATGTATATGGAATTAAATTTTCAAGATGAGAACAGAAAAAGTATTTATAAAAAAACAACATCTAAATCAATTGTTTTGTAACGCCTACACAGGACAGTTTTATGTTTCAGGTCTCTATAATGGAGAATAAGTTATCACATTTCCACATAATTATTCATGTAAAAAGCCCCACTTTAACTGTTCAAAATTGCAGTTAGTCTTAGGCTTGAATTCATCCATTGGTTTAAGCATGAAACTGAAGTATTAAAGCCAGAGGATCAGTCCTTCGAGATTGATTCCATCAGTAAAAAGACATGGACACATGCAGCCCATTCATACAGACTGCCTCAACAGAATTTGTATGCAACTGAGGACAGGTACATTTTATGAGCTGCCTAAGTCTATATCAGATATGTCTACCCCTTGGACAACTCCTCAGTCTTGGACTAGATTTTTAGAGGTACCCTTTGCATGGATACCAAATTCCTACAACTTTTGTTTGTTTCTGATCTAAACCTGTGGTGGTTTTACCACAAATTCAGTGATTTTGGAGCAGAGACTCTGAGAGAAGTCACAAACACACCCCAAAAATGAAGAGAACACACAAAAAATCACAGTTTATTTTGCGCAAACACCAAAAACCGACAAATAAAGTGCAAAACAGACAAACAAATTAAATTTTTCCAGAGCCCGCGTTTGAGGTGAGGACGCTCTGGAGATAGTGCTTGTTTCTCTCTCCCTCTGAGCCCGGCTGAGAGACTCCACGGTATTTAGAAGGGAGCGCGTGGTCTCGAGGGCCCCTTAGCCTTGAACCTCTGCCCGGTTTCGACTGAGGAGAACAACTCAAGAAGATTACAAAACCGCGCCCC
>VYZS01013136.1:3789-15549 GCA_013400695.1 Neodrepanis coruscans | reverse complement strand
GCAAAAGGGAGGAAAGGGGGGAGGGGCGCGGTTTTGTAATCCTCTTAAGTTGTTCTCCTCAGTCGGAACTGGCCAGAGGGAAAGGCTAAGGGGCCCTCAAGACCACACGCTCCCTTCTAATACCGTGGAG
This sequence comes from Neodrepanis coruscans, assembly GCA_013400695.1. Classification (NCBI taxonomy): domain Eukaryota; kingdom Metazoa; phylum Chordata; class Aves; order Passeriformes; family Philepittidae; genus Neodrepanis; species Neodrepanis coruscans. Next base: position 15,419 of record VYZS01013136.1, on the reverse strand, counting down.
TCTCTTTGCCGGGCTCTGAGAGAGACAGAGAAAAGCACTACTCGCCAGAGTGTCCTTGCCCCAAACGAGGGCCCTGGAGGAAATTTATTTATTTGATTTGTCTGTTTTGTACTTTGTTTTGTCGGGTTTTGGTGTTTGCGTAAAATAAACTGTGATTGTTTGTGTGTTCTCTTCATTTTTGGGGTGTGTTTGTGACTTCTCTCAGAGTCTCTGCTCCAAAAATCACTGAATTTGTGGTAAAACTACCACACAAAGGTATCAAGAAACAGCAGGAAAGCTGGCTACCAGCCAAGAACAAGGCTATATAAAGTTCAATATATTTGCAATGTTGTTGTTATTGTAGAATGACAGGACTTTTTCATGTCTCTTACTTTCCTTTAAATAAATAACTTTCACTTGACATCCTACTTAATTCTGTATGTAAAGGTCTGAACAATAAATTATGTAAATTATTTATTAATGTCAAACTTAATAAGTAGATGAAAAGACAAACTGGTTTAATTTTTTGTTCTTTGCCATTGATAAGGATTTAAAAAAAAATTTGTTTACAGAAGGACTTAACATTTCTTTAAATTGATTGCTTGTAGGTTTTGAAATCATGACAATTTTAGTGGCAACTGTGTAAAATGCAGAGCATACCTGTGCTGAAGGGTTAGATAATCATTATGGATAAAATGGCTGAACAAGTCATTCAATGTGATGTCCGGCCCCTCCCTTAGTTATACTCTAAAACCAAATTCTAAAACCCTAAATCTGATCCTAGAGATCTGAATGCTGCTTTATTTTCTCAGTTCAATTTGTCCACTGGTCAAATATCTGATGATATCAGGATAACGGATGTTAAGAAATGCAGCAGCGATATCTACAGATGTCCTTGCTGCCGGTGAATGTCTTGGTATTTGTGCTTCTGCTTTGCACCATGCTAGTGGACGTTTCAGGGCTACAGTGGGACTTGATCTAGGTCTGTGAGTAAACAGCCAATACATATTAAGTTCTACTTACAATTCAGAACTGGGAGCTGAGCAGAGTATTGACTGTTAAGTAACTACCAGAGCAGAAGTGTGAGGGCAGATGTTGCATTAACTGTCTGCAATTCTTGTAATTTCTGGTTTCCTTTATCAATTTTGACACCAGGTGAAGGATACTGATTTTTTAATTGTATATTTTTCTTCCTCTGCTCTGATTTGACAAAACTTATCCAGGAAGCAGGGCCTGTAGTTTGTGGACGTACTTATAGGAGTGTGCCTATTTAAAGTTAATGTCAGCATGCTTGAAAGAGCTTTGCTTTGGGACAGGGAATCCTTTAAGACTCTCAGATCAGAAAGTGTCCTGAGCTGCATCCGGAGAAAAGTAATGCAATACTGGGAAATCTGGATGGATTTTATTTGGAATTGTCTTGTGTCAGTTGTGAAGTCGTGTATTAATGGAGTGTCTAGAACCTGATTTCTATTTCATGCTGTACAGCCCCATCTGTTGTATGGGATTACTCCACCATTCTTGAAGAGCTTCATTTCATGTATCTATATGACTACTGGGAGTACAGAAAGTGCCAGTCTTTCTCTGCCCCTCTGCCTCGCAGTGTTTGGCAGCAGTGGTTCAAACAGCACAGTTCACAAAACCTCACAGTAGAAAACTGTGTGATATCAGGTAGCTAATAGAAGACCTCTGAGACATACACTATTAAACTGGTTAAGGACTTCTGAAAGTCATATTTTAAAGATATGAAGATATTAGCCACGGGCACACGCCTGTACTTTTTTGAAAGAATCATGAAAAAGATAATAAGCATGTATTTTCAATATATTACCTGTCTCTAAATAGTATTCTTCATAGCTAGTTCCTCATTTAAATTGTCTTTCTGACAGCAATGATGAGGCAAATGATGAGCAACGTTGTTGCTTCTGCTATATATATAATGGAATCTATGGCACTGAAGTACATCCAGATGATTAAAATCTCATATTAATACCATGAAAATATCTCAAGACTGTCACTTTCTCTCTCTGTTTCAAAGCCTAAAATATGTGTTCATTGCAATTTGGTTACTCTGTCATCTATTTTGGCTTTTTAGGGTTTGGCAGTGGGATTGAATTGCTTGTTGCAGCCTGTAACAAGGGGGCAGATTGATACTGGCAAGAAGTTCCTACGGCAAAGGAAAAAGAAACTTGCCTAAACTCAAAGTCTTCCTGCTACAGCCACAGAAGGTGTCAGAACCCAACTTCTTAAGACTGATGGTGTTGTTTGGCTGCTTCCTTTTGCCTTGCCACATGGGAGTTGTGCCCTTTAAGAAATCTGGTCCCTGCTGTGTTGAAAGACAGGGATAAAGAATTATAAGTTATGTTATATGTTATAATGTAAGCAAGGCCGCAAAGCAGGACAAGCTTTAGGTTTTAGGGATTAGGTTTAGGATTAGGGTCAGCATCAAGATCAGTGTAAGAGTCAGGGTTCAGTGTTAGGGTTAGGGTCAGGGCCAGGATGGCAGTAGGGGTTAGAGTTCATTTCCTTTAGAGAAGAAAAGCTATCATTTGTTTTATGTATCAAAACACAACCTTTTTGCCTTCATGATTCTTGTGTGGTATCAGTCCCATCCTGTACACAGCTAAAGCATTTGTCTGATGGGTACTAAGGGCTGTGGAGTAGCTATCTAATAACATATCCTCTGAGCACGTCATGGGTACCATAAGCAAATTTACCAATAAATCCTTGTCCAGCTAGCAGATCAATGAGTGTTTAAGCATTAAGGCTGAGTAAAAGGTGTCACTTATGGATGTGTAAATAGATGGTGGTTTTGGTTTTCTTACCAGTGCTCTTTTGGGATGGTTAATATGAGATGTAAAGAAAATAGGTTGAGAAATAGACTTTTATGAATGTATGTGTTGAAAAAGGAAGATGGGAGAGCCCAGTGGTTCTTTTTGGCACATCTGCCTTTTTCATTCATACTTGCCCCTTGTATTTTATCACTCTATTTATACTAATGTTGCAAAAATTAGTGGTGGATATATGTGATCAAAATATTTCTGAGGGATAATTCAGCAACACTTTAAAACAAGTGGCAAATTACCTGAACTTCCTTTGGTATAGATTGTAAAAACATTAAATAATATTGAATTTTTTTGCTATTATCCTTTTGGATGTAAGAGATAATACTTCCATCTTAAGCATTGAATATTTCTAAGGGTAGATCAAAGTTATATAAATACTAGTCTGATTGTGTCTCAGTGCTTTATATTCAAAACAAAAATACACAGTAAAGAAGGAAGAACGAGCTTTAATTTATCAGTGTTTAGCAGAACAGCCAAAAATGTTTTTGCTGTAGATTCAGATTAATCAGACTATGCTCGTTTTCCATGGTTTTGTTGTAATGAGATGCACCTTCATGTAGGTGACAGGAGAGAGATATTAAGATGTTATACATGACTGTACAGCATGCTTGTATTTCTTCCTGTGAGCCAAGGACATATAATTTGCAAAGCTATTTTGGCAGAAGTGTCTTACTCAGAAGTAATTTCAAACAAAAGGAATAGAGTAACATAGCCCACTTACATCTCCAGGTCCTTCTACTGAATCAGAAGAAGAAAAGCCTCTTCCCCTCAGAATAGTCATTCCTTTCATGAAAAGAATGGGACTCTGAGGACAGTACACAAGCTGTAATGCTTTATAAACTTGCCTACTGTGTAGCATATTCCTGAATGGATCATTCCTAGATCCCATGCAAGTTTATTTCCAAGTGGGATGAAGTTTGGCCCTGCTGAAACATGAACATGCAAATGATATCAATCTGCAGATCTCACTGGACAAGTGCAGGAGAGGACAGACTTACTTGCGCAGCAATATTGCTTGTGTTGTGTTGCTAGTCTCTGCGACACTTAAAAATGCTGTCTTTTAATGAGAAAGAAACAGAAGCAGTGCTGTTGTGAGGAAGGAAAATTCTTCAGAGCTGTAGAAATATAAGCTTAAACCCATTCTTTGACTAACTGTTGTATGCCAGGAAACATACTGGGTTTGTGTGGGCTGGCAGGATATCAGATCTGTCTGCTTTCCTTTCTGTCATACCTCTATTACTGCTGCTTTTGTCCATATCATAACAACACAGATCATCATCAGGCGGGAGCATAGTTTAAGCCATATCTTGAAATTCTTGAAAATATGATGTGGGATATCCTAAGGGAAGTTATTTTTATCAATAGTTGAGGCCCTTCCAGCAGCAAACCACTAATACAAGCAAGTGGGCCAGCTTTAGCTTTATTGCTTCATCCATAATCCCAAGGAGAAATTGTGCTAGACTTTCTCATATGCAATTTCTGACTCATTACTCTGTTTTTCTTCTCAGGTCTTCAAGAATAAAGCAGTTCTCAAACATCAACAACATTGTTAGGCACATTTAATTTATAAATATTGTCCAGAGAACCTGTTTATTAGCAGTCAGACTCCAGTAAACTCAGCAACTAATTCATTTAATGCTTAACTTTGACACTAGCAATTTAAAGTCTTTGTTTATATGGGTGGCACAGTTCAGGCAGGATGCAGGTCAATTAATTTGGACATGCCAATGCCTGTAAATGTTCTGACATAGCTAATTAAAATAGTTTTGGCTGTTGCACTGCTTTAGGTATGTCTATGCTATATCATCATGACTATATCTTCTTTTGGCTCATATACTTGTGAGTTTGGAGTGCAATTTAAAATACTAGCGGCAAACCAGACTTGGGTTGTTAAGTTTTGCCTGGTACATAAACTTTTTGACTCTTGACCCAAATCAGCTGTGAATTTGCTACTCAGGCATATATGTACATAGTCTTATAAGCATGGGGAAGTGGTGTCACGAATCATTGATTATTGTGTTAACCCTTTCTTATCCATTTATCAACTGGAGAACAAAGGCGCACAAAGATATTTTGTTACTAAAATAGCGATAAATGTACATGGATGGGGTGAAAAAAAAACCCAAATTTTTCTACTCTTACACTTTGGTTGAATGTGCTTCCTCACTTCTATTGCTCTAGTGGATTGCCTGCTGTTTCTCAGATTCCTAGAGAACAAGAGAGGAAAAGCACAGGTATTCCGAGTCTGTATGTTGTAAAGATGTTTCTCATTTTCTCTTGAGAGCATGTGTCCATTGATTTATTTCTTTTTAAGGGTAGTAATAAGAGTTATTTAGAAGAGGTAGGAGATATAAAAGTAGCTATCTACAGAGATGCTCTCTGCCACCTAACATGCTTCAGATATTCTGCCCTTACGTCCGGGGACTTGAATACAGAGGAGAGGTCTGATCCCTTCATCATGCTCTTTCAGATTTGGCTTTCTAGATAACTAAAGACAGACGCTAGCTCCAAGTGTCTTGCTTAGGAAATTGAGACTATAAAGCATGATTGATCTCAGCATTCACAGATATTGATCTTGTGGGATGTTCAGGGCGAACTTCCTGACATGTGGTACTGAAGAGAATCAGCACGGAAGATGGAAGACCTTATACTGAGTTACTAANGGGGACCTGCACCCCCTGGTCCAGGCTTGCCGCTCCGCACATGTGCGCAGAGCCTCTCACTAGGGGCGGTTCCTGGGCACTGACCGTCCAATCCGAGGGGGCAACAGCCACCTGGGGGCCACCCGCACCTGCACGAAGATTGGTCCCCTATAAAAGGGCGAGCGTGGTGGCCATCTGTCTCTTTTCTGGATGGAGCTGGTCAGGAGAACATCTCTACTCGCCTCAGCACCGAGTTTTTCAGCGGCGCGGGCCAATTGGTGACTCCAGCGACAGCGGCACAGATTTGAGGACCACATCTTTCTATCAGCAGTGGTATTTCCTTATCCAGGAAGGGTAGGGGCAGGGATCTTTTAATGTTTACGGTGTCTTTCAGAAGGCTTTGGTAAAGACCCAGCGCTACCCTAACGCTTCCCCGCATCAGCTGCTGGCCCCAGAACAGCTTAATTTGTCTGTTTTTGCATTTTATCGTGTGTTTTTCTGTGTGTGTAAAATAAACCTTGTTATTTGTTTTGGGGTTTTTTGGTGTGTGTTGCTTCTATTGGATCTCTCTTGTCAGTACCATGCCTCCTAGTGGTAAAACCACAACATAAGTGCACTGGAGGAAAATATGTAGCATGTTAAATTACAGGCCCTCGAGGAATGATTGGACGTGTAAACTCTAATTTTAGAGGAAACCCTCTGTACTTAGAACACTGGGACCAGATATTAAATGAATCAAAATACTGCCAGTCTCCCTTCTCTCATCTTTGTTCTCTTATATTCTGCTCAGTACATCATCTGGTTTTCTTTTCTGAATTTTTTTGTTGTGAATTTCCTTCAGGTCTCCTGCATGTTCAACATCAAAGGTATTAAAACAAATCAAGTAGAAAAATTTGCAAAGTAAACTTGAAGTCTATTAACAGCAAATGTATGTACCCAGAAATGCAAATATAGGTCAAAAAACTTTGTTCTTGTTTGTTCTGTCATGCTGAAGGATGTCACAATGGTAGAGGTTAACACACCTTTGGAATGTCTTCATGTGTCATGGAAATACAGAGCTGGACCTGCGCATTTAGTTCACAGTGTGGTGGTTTAACCTTGGTGACTGCTAGATGACCACCAAATTGCTCTCTTACTCCCCTTCATCAGGAAGACAGGAGAGAAAACAATGTGAGAATTTGTGAGTTAAGGGCAGAGAGATCATTCACCAATTAACATCATGGGCATACGAATCTAATTGGGGATATGAATCTAATTTTCCACCAATCAATTCCCAGGCTCAACTTCACTCCCAATCCAGCAGGCAGCACAGCAGGATGAAGAACAAGTGTTGTGGTCTGCTCATAACACTTTCTCTTGTTCCTTTCTCTTCCTGCTGTTCTCCTTACACAGGACACAGTCCTTCATGAACTGTTTCAATCTGTGTTCTTCCCGTGGGTTGTAGTCCATCAGAAGAGACTACGCCATCACGGGGACCCCACCTTCCACAGGTCCTTCCCGAAAATCCACTCCTGTGTGGATTCTTCTGAATGGGCAACACCTCCTGCAAGAAATCTGTTCCAGCATGGTTCTCCATGGGCTGAAGAGCTATGAGGATTCTGAAGGCCTAGAGGGGAAGCTATATGAAGAGTAGTTGAGGTTACTTGATTTATTCAGGCTGGAGATGAGGAGACTGAGGGGAGACCTCATTGCAGTCTACAGCTTGTTCATGAGTGGAAGAGGAGGGGCTGACACTGATCTCTTCTCTGTGGTGGCCAGTGACAGGACCCAAGGGAGTGTCCTGAAATTGTGTCATAGGAGGTGTAGTTTACATATGAAAAAAAAGTTCTTAACCCAGAGGGTGGTTGGGCACTGGAACAGGCTCCCCAGGGAAGTAGTCATGGCCCCCAGCCTGGCAGAGTTCCAGAAGCATTTGGACAATGCTATCAGATACATGGTGTGATACATGGTGTCCTGTGCAGGGGCCAGGAGTTGGATTTTGATGAATCTTGGGTTGAGTTTCTTCCAACTCAGAACATTCAGTGAAAATAAAAGAACCTGTTTCCAGTCCTCTCTTCTTGTAAGGTCCCCTCCTTCTACCTAGTTGTGAGAGGGTGGGGAATCTATTGCTTCTTCTGAAGTGTATGGCAAGTCCACTTGTATGAGGCATGGTAGAGTGTGGATCTCCCAGTCAACCTGTTCATCAGAGTCCTGAGTACTTTTTTTTTTTTTACTTCATATCTCAGCTCCATCATCAGGTTTAGATAAGCTGTCCTGTCTGTACCCTATATTCCATCCTTTTCTCCGTTTCCCAGCCTTCTCACTGTTTGGAGCACACTGAGAAACAGAGCCTTAACACTGTGCAAGCACTGTTCAGCAGTACCTAAAGCATCTGTATGTTATCAGCACTGTTGTGGTAACAAATCCAAAACATACCACTGTAAGGGCTGCTAATTAACCATCCTAGTTAGATCCAGGACGAAGTTGAAAACACCAAGGAGGATACCTTATACTGCTCATAACAAGACGATGAAGTATTATTAAAGGTACTGTTTGTCAAATTAAAATTGGATATCAGCCAGTACTTCCATAAGTAAAAGAAATTTAACAAAGAAGAAATACATTGTCTAGAGTCATATATATAAGTAAGGTTTGCTTTCCTGTGTTTTTTTATATTTGTGCATTGGACAATAAGCTAGTACTCTTAAGATGCCTCTGGATTAGTGCTTTCTGGAATAGGATGAGCTCTAAAATTCACTCTGAAAATTTGTGTTTCTTGTGAGTTTTCTGAGGCCTGGTTGTTCACACAGAATGGTGTTTCAGGCAGGAAGATGACCATCACCTCCAGTGATGAGTTCTAGCTCCACGGGAGCCTGGATTTACACCATTTTTGTCTTTTGGTCTCCTCTCTCCTGCCATTTGCTGTAATTTTTTAGCCTTTTGATTAAATTTGATGATGAGATGAAAAACATTTATGTTAAGGTTATATCTAATTTTATGAGGGTAAGTGGCCAGGTAGGAGAGACATACCCTATTAGTGCTATGAGGGAGAGGTTGCAGAGTGAGCTCAATTTTTATAGATGCCAATGGATTTAAGTAAGGCAAAGATGTTATGAAAATTTTAAATACAGAAAAAACTTACCAGAGAATTCAGCCAAGAGATACAGGACCAAAAGGACCAGATTGACATGATTCAGTTTTCACAGCAATATGTTTCTTTTCAGAGATAAGTATCTGTCATTTAAGTTTCAGTTAGAAACATTCACTTTTATTTGCTAAACAAATTGTCATTCATAGCCAAAAGAGATCATAAATTGTTCTCTATGAAAATTAATTTTTCCATAGAAAATTAAGATGCTTTATGAAAAGAAATTTCTTGTTGATAAGACAGATATTTTACTTGGTGAAAAAAAAAAAAAAAGTATGAAGTCCCTCATTGCTTTTGAGTTTGAATGCCAAAGGTCCAAAACCTGAACATTAGGAAAGGGTAAAAGAAAGAGGAGGCAGAGGATGATGAAGGAAACTGGAGGTAGCAGGTCCGTGCCAGGGTGATAAAGGAAGATTTTTCCTTCCTTTTATATTTTGTCTTATTGTGACATATATTTCACCTTTAAAACAGAAGATCTGGGCCATATTTTCCCTATTCAATGCTATGAAATAATAGTTCACCTCACATGGAAAGAAAACACATCAAACTTTTCAGTGTGAGTATTATTCCTGTTTAAGTCTTCTGTTGATTACCTGCATTTACAGAAGAATCCTCAAACACTTAAGTGTGGTTGTAATCACTTTGAAAAATGCCTGAACAATCTCGATGGAGAATACATGCTGATAAAATGTTTTAGGACATAGACAATGAAAGCAGAGTTTCTTTCATGAGACAAAAGTCATCCTGCTTTCCGAATTCTTCTAGGGAGAGAAGCCTCATTTGAGGAGCATATGTATGTCCAGATAGATTTGCTTGACTGTTTAGTTAGAAATGGTTCATTTGTTCCTTACAGGTTTATAGATGGTGTAAGATGGCAGGTATTACACCTGCACTGCTTCCCTGGGTGAAGAGAGAGTTTGTGTTTTCTTATAGTTGGCTTGTGCCTTCCTATTTGCTGTCTATGTAAGAGCGTTCAGATTTCAAGAGCAAATTATATTGACAATGTCTTCTATTTTCCATGGGAATTGCCACCTGCTAAGGAATCTTGTCTGAGGACCCATTATCAGTTAGAATCTTTATCTTTAAAACCTTTGTCTAACCATGATGCTTCAAGGTATGCAGTTTCTTACTAAGACGCCAGAGATCTGTGGTTTGTTCCCTACACACATATATGCATGCATATATATATATATATAAATGAAAAAATATATATAAATAAAAAGGTATATTAATGTATGTATATATTAATTCACAATAATTTATATTAATTTATTTATTAATTTATATAATCTATGTTGAGTGAACTCGCTGCTAGGAAGGCTTGCTGAAATGGAAACTCATATACATATTCACTGGTTCCCAGTGGACCAACATGCTCATGATGGATACTGGTTTTAAATATCTAGTGAGAAGAGTACAAGAAGCATAACAAATTCCTCACTTCACCATTAAGTTTCCAGAACTTTAAAACTTCCCTGAGATTGCTGCATTTTACATGATTGTCAATGTAGTGCAGAAGGTAAACACACACTGATAGGCAATTAGGTATATTCAGCGCAGAGATGTGAACAGAAAAGTGGACCTTGGGCAGGTCTGAACAGGGCCTTTATAGAAATTAAGCAAAAAAATTTAAATTTGCACCTGTAATTTGAGTTATTTTTCCTGGATTGCTAATGAGATGAAAGGCAGTCAGAGTGCAAAATGGCAGTAACCATCTTTAAACGTAATATCTTGGAGTTAATACTACCTCTTTCTCCCAGAAGATGGCATTTCTACTACCTAGGCCACCAGATGATGTGATAGTTGTTTTGGAGACCTTCCTCCCGGGTAGAACTTGCAAGCGCATTTAAAACAAAAAAAACCAGATATATCTCTTTTTGTAAATATTCTTTTCTGCCTTAAGTGTAACATTTTATTAATTATTGAGAAACATATTTTATTTACTCATTGTCGTACAAGAGACATCAATGAGTGGATTAAGTTTTTGAGAACTCTACAACACTGAATATTGGATAAGGGTTTTGTATATTTTCCTGGTAATGAGAAATACTCACATTCAAACTGATGAGCAAACTTCAGACACATCAAAAGCTGGTGATTTTAAAGAGGTTGAAGTGGGATTTGGCATACTTTTTTATTTATGAGTCAGCAAAATAAACTGAAGCCAAGAACTACATAGAGAGAATGGATAGGTACATGATTAGTGATGTTTCCTGATGTTGATGATCAATTCGACACAAACTTCTGCAACTAAGATATAGACACTGCATGTTATCTTGGTCCTGAGATATTCTGTGTCCCAGTTACTTCAGTCTATATACAGGTGAATTTACATCTGTTGTTAATTGTGCAGCATAGGATGTTCAGTACTAGTAAAACTTCACAAAGCTTTTGCAGGTGGGATGACTACAATGAGAGACACAATAACCAAATCAGTAACTTTCACAGCCATGGTAAAATATAACCCTTTTTTTAATTCCTGGGATTATTTTTTTGAAATAAACAAATTTGCTACTAAAAGAAAATTAGGCAATCCAGTCTGTACAGTAAGCCTTTTCCCTCTGTTTATTAAGACAGAGAGAGCTATCTCATAGCAGAGGCACTATTTCACACATCACTTCTGATACCATAGCAATCTTGAAATATTTCTTGAGCTTCCCAGAAGCTGGGATCCAAGCTTAAACACTTAAAACCAGTGCAGAAGGCCAGAAGACCAATACGTTGATTCCTCCATCCGGCCTGGCTCTCAGAGTCTGGATAAAGTCCCTTTTTTTCCATTCTACTGTTTTCCTGGAGGAGAGGTGTCTCAAGCTGTCAATGTGTCTCTGGCCTCTCAATGAATAATCTACTGAAACATCTTGAAGACTGATGCTTTCTTGTAGTAAGAAGGTAAGTAGATATAAAATCTCTTCACAGTTTCATGAAAAATCTTCTGACTTTCTTGAGGTGCCTCATTTTGCCCTTAAATTACTGTTGAGGGTGAAGGACATAGCTGTGTCATTATTTATTTATTTATTTATTTATTTATTTATTTATTTA
>VYZS01013130.1:14837-30524 GCA_013400695.1 Neodrepanis coruscans | reverse complement strand
TATGATTATTCATTCCTAAATATTATCATTTATCAGCATATCAGCTGGAAACTTAACTGTTAACAAAATCAAGTAGCTAGTGCAGATACATCATTCAGCCACTGTTTTCTAGGCAGGGACTCTGGCAAAGGTCCTTGTGCCTTTTCAAAATGAGAGGCAATGTAGTTGTTTTACAGAATGAGCACATGAAGGACAAGAAAGCTTTAAATGCTTTGTAATTTTGTAATTCAATACAAAATACATGGAAGGCTGGAGAGCAACTAACTATGCCTTTTTTATTAATTGTTTTTTTAAGCTAGGGGTTTCTTTGAGCATTGTAAAAAGGGCTTGTCTTTTTCAAACTGGCCAGCTTGGTTTAGTTGAGTGCTTTGATGTGGCATTCTGTCATTTGGGGAAAAAATACAGGTTCTCTTCTTTATAAAGCCTTTCAAGGCTTAATTCTGCTTCTTAGCACTACTTGAGCAGGTGATTTGATGTTTAAAAAAAAATCCACTGCATTTATCTCATCCAGTTCTCTTGCAAACCAGATCATTCTGTGATAAAACTACATTATGGTGTCATTTTACAAAATGGATTCTGAGCGTATACGTAAGTGTATTGTACAACAGCAAATAAATCCTTCACAAATGTATGAACAGTTCTTCTATGAAAGATCTCTGAGATTAAACTAAACTTCCATAGACACCTGTTAAAGGATAAATGATTTCTGAGATTAAACTAAATTTCTGTAGACCCCTATTAAAAGTTCTGCAATACACTATAGGTTGCTGGTTTTCCCTATGTCAATCCCTACAATTTGTAAATATATATGTATTTCACCCTCTTTAACCTTACATTTCTTGCAGGGAGGCACTTCTTGCAGGTTGAGGGCAAATGTAGTTCTGTAATAAGACTTGTCATGTAGCAATACCAGAACTCGTAGTAATCCACATCACAGTGAGGAATATAAGTTACAGTCCAGTAGACAATCAGCTTCTCTGTGTTCTGGAAAAGCTTGTGGAAGTCAGTCCTTGCGTAAGAATGGAACACATCAGAAATGTGGTTGTGGAAATGGATGACACGTGGCCCTGCATTACTGACATGTGTCAGGACAACGTCTGGCCTTTGTGTATCTGGTTCCACTACACTGTACCTACAAATCAACCTGTGGTTGTGCATCTGCCTTAAGGGAACTTATCACATGTGTTGTTTTCCTGCATCACTCTATTCTACTGATGAGCTCCCAGAAAGAATCTCTTGAAACTTGTTTGGCAATGAACACAGAACTTTTGCTTCTGTGAATATATATTCTCTTGTTGTGAGATACTAATTGAAAGTTTGGAGGTATATCATGTGAGACTTGTTTCCCTTCTGTCCTCTCCTCCCCCAACGATTGCCTGGAAAGTAATCTCTTGAAAGACATCTTGAATACCCAGACAAAATTTGACATTCCAAATATAGTTACAAAAATCTGTGATCATCTGTTTTAATAATTCTAAATTACTATTGCAGTATTTGTTAATAAACATTTAACATATAAGACTTGTTTGTATCAACAGTAAATGGAGATTTTCTAGATGGACCTAAATTAGATTCCAGGTGATCTCGAGGTTATTTGGGAGCTCCGTAATCTATATCCAGTCACCTTCTATGAGTAGGTGTATTTTCTTGCTAAACAAACAGTAACTGTGTAGCAACACTGACAGGTTATAGTAATCCTTCATGATTGTCAGAACACAGAAGAAGGACTTTCTCCCTGCCCTCAGCATAAACCTGACCTTGGATACAGATTGATGTGATTGCTCGTGCTAGATAATGTATATTGGCAAATAGATAATTTGTATTGATGAATGTGGAATCTTATGCTGAATTGAAATGGAAGCCTTTTGAATGTAGGGATAATTCTTTCAGAAGGAAGGAAAGTTGATCAATAAGACTCTTGAGTATTCACTTTCTACTTGATATCATCAAAACTGTAAATGCAGCATGATTTGTTGCTTGAGAAACTTAATGAGTAGACAGACTGTTGTAGCTAAGCAGAATGAATACTAACAAGCATGGCACTTGAATCTTTCTGAAAGGGAAAAAAGGTTGTTGCAGCTTTTGCTCTGATGTACTTGTGTATGTGCATGGCTAAGCAATCTAAAAAAGCAAACCCAAGCAGGACTGTAAAAGACTGTTTGGCTATTTACCAAAGATAGTATCCAGAAGTCAGCTCTCTAAGCCAAATTCTTCTCAATGTAATACTTAAAACTAACTTCTTGCTTTCTCCTTTCTTAATGCTGGCATTTAGTATACGCTCCATACAACATTCAATTAGCATGCCTATTATGAGGTAATGTATGCATAACCCAGCTGTTGGGTTTATTTCTTTTCATGTGTGGAATCAAGTCAAATTGAGCCTAAGTCAACTAACAGGTTTAAAACAAAACAAACCCACCCAGTTTTGTGATGGATTTCCTGTACTAGCATATATGATAAAGTTTGTTTTATTTCTGCTTAATGGTTGTGGCCATCAAACATATGGAATGTGGCTTCCCTGCTGTTTGGAAAAGGAGCAACTTTCCCCTGCCCATTAGAAATGTAATGCTAATAAGTTATTCCAAGTTTAAAAGGCAGTAGCTTGGCATATGTTTTTGAACACTGAAAGGAAATTAAAAAAATACTGTGATTTCACAAAAAGTCTCTGGGTGACTTGGAGTGCTTGCCTTTTCTCTCTCCTTGCTTGGCATTGTGTCCCTCTATCTCCTGAGAGTCTTGTTTGATATATATGTTACTTTGTGCTTTCCCAAGTAAAAGAGTGCTGCTAAGAGTGGGTGAACTACAAAAATACCAAGCAAAGGGAGAAGGGGAGCTTCAGACTTCTTTTGAAAAGCACCCTTGTCTTTAATATTTATATAATAAATTTTTGAATCTGTTATGAATCCATAGTCCTGGTCCACTGAAGGCAAGCATTTTCCATCCTGCATAATAAAGGCAGAAAAAGTGTACAAGCTGCTGCACAAACTGGAACATGGCAGCGACAGGTAGTCGGAGCCTTAAGCCACCTTCTGATCCTAATGGACAGAGCACCAGCCCTTGGCATTGGAAATCCCAACTGTCCTGCTCTTTGTATGCAGAACTTACTACTTGTAATTAGAGCTGCCTCTAGCATTTGAGGCAAGGGGGATTCTTGCTTAAATTTAACATTTGTTATGAAGGATCCTATCACTGGCCCTGACAGTGTTAGTTGCAAAAGATAAAAGTGAGCCTGCAACTTGAGTATGTTTGAATTTTGGTTTTGTAGCACTTGGGGATATCCAGATCCAAACTATTTTTAAGCTATGCTTAAAACAAGGAAAGAGCCCCAAACAAATCTCATTTTGCTATTGGGAAAAAAGGAAATGTCTGCATATTTTCTGATATTTATAAACTAATTAGATAAGGCTTAAATTCTGTTCCGCCTTTTTTATTTTCCTAGAAATTCTCCTACTTTCAAGTCCTTTGAGGAAAAAGTTGAAAACTTAAAGGTAAGCATTACTAAAACACCTTGGTGATTGTGGAGATGTGGAGAAAAGACTGAAGTGGACTCCAGGCAGCTTGTTTTTTATTTATGGGTAAACTGGTAAAGGGGCTTAGATTAGTATACCTTTAAGTACTGTGGAAATGATTTCTGTGCCTAATGGTGCTTGTACAGGAGGATACCTATAACTAGAAGAACTAATCTGCACAAACAGCTAGTATAACATACCTAGTATTGAGGTATCCAAAATGGTCTAGACTTTTATTTTGTGCCTTTCTAGGGACTAGTATCCTGTACAGGGGAACAGCTTGGGAAGCTTCTCTCATTTCTGGCATAAAAGAAAGAAGGCCTTAATTTAAAATTTACTCACAAAACCCTCAAGTTCCAGAAGCAACCATTAGTAGCTTCTCCGGGTAAAAACTCACTTTAAAAACAACTAATACATGTAGCTGGAACCATATTTGACTGTTCTCATGGGCACACTGAGTTGGATGAGAAGTGTGCAAGTGAAAGCACCAGGCATTTCCTTGCACCCCTGCAGTCCCACGGGGTATATGCCGTGGTGGGAAGTGAAAATGCAAACGTGTTACCTGGAGAAAGTAAAGTAGTTGCTCTGCTCTACTAAGGATCTAAGGAATGATATTTGAGACTCAGAACTGCTCAAAGTTCTTTCTTGAGCAATACAGAAGGAAATTCTAACTTGGAATCTCTCAAAGCCTAAAATGTCTTGAAAGGCTGCATACCTGTGTATCCATCTGTAATTTAGGGCCTTTGAACTTTTGGACTCTGGAATCAGCCCTGGAATATAAGGGCTGCTTTGTGTATCTCCAAGTCAAAGGGAGACTACTGTGTTAATCTGCTGGTGTTTCCTGCTTGATATGTGAAGACTTGTCTTTAAAGTATTGTGGAGGTCACTCAGTCCTGGAAAAGCTGTTCTGCTGAAGAGAATTACTAAACTTACTTGTGCAGAGGTACTGGTTTTGTTTTAGTGTACTAACTAACTACTATTTTATGTTGGGGCTCTTTCTGTGTTCTAGTCTAAAGTTGGAGGAAACAAACCTGCCGGTGGAGACTTTGGAGAAGTTCTCAACTCAGCTGCCAATGCCAGTGCCACAGAAACTATTGCAGAACAGACAGAGGAGGAGACCCACTGAGATTCCTGCCTCTGTCCTGCTACACACTGCCAGATGCTGCAAGCAAAAACTAAGCACACTTGTAACATTTTCTGCGCTCTTTCCACCAGATGTGCTTTTATGTAGCACGTAGTTATTTTACCACATTAACTGATACCAAGCTTGTTCATGGGTTCAAAATATTTTTGAAACTAAAATGCATTGTTTGGGGTTTTGTGTGGGAAGGGGAATTTTTATGCCTTTCAAGCATTTAAAGGACTTACCTGTCATTTGAAGATAACCTTTAAAATATAGCAATGAAAAAAATCCCTCTTTTGAGAAGCTAATTATACTGTACAGATACTGTGGATATATAATTTCTTTTCAATCTCTAACTACTGTTCAATTTAATCATTATGAATCTACTGCTGCTGCCAAACTGAAGCTTGTTACTTTGCTCCCTTGTGATTATTTCAATTGAGTGATGCCTGCAAGGGACAAGGAGAGAGCATCACTTCTGGATAAAGAAAGGACTTCCATTTCAGCAGGCTTTACACGAGTTCTAGCAGGATCACACATGGGTAGGAATGTACTGTCTCACGAGTGTGTTCCTCATACAGCAGATGGGGATGAGTAACACAGAACATGTAAAACTTAACCCATCTCTCTGTGTATTGTCCATGTAGGAAACTCTGGCCAATGCAAATGGAAGCAAGATGCCTCATAATGCTGATTTGGTTCAGTCCCTGTAACATTTTCAGTCTTGTTTTTCTGCACAGGATGTCAGTGTGTAAGATAACAAACACTCTTCTGAACGTTTGATCAGCCGCGTGTTGATTCATCTTCATTCAGATCTGGTGGTGTCACATTCACACAAACAAAGCCTGGACTGGAAGAATGAGTCTGAGCACAGAAGTGGTTCTTTCTTAGGCATCAAAAGAATTGCTCCTAAATTCTGACATTGTGTCCCTTGTAGGCTGACCCTTGAAAACATGTGCTACACCGTCTTTCTTGTTTTATGTGTTAAAGGCCTGTACCTCTAGGAACACCCTGTCCCTGTTCATGGCCCCAGAAATCTCTTTTGAGAGGTGCACAGTGTCATGACTCAGCACAGCTCTGCTCTCCTATATGGTCTGCCCTGCTATGTGTTGTTCTATCTGCTATACTCCTCAAGTTTTGTGTGCTTTGTGTGTTCCTGGCACATGGTGTCAGTATGGTTAGAACTTTTTATCACCGCGCTTAGAACTGGAAACGAGTTTTGCAACATTTCATGGATTTCACACAAACTTCAACTGCCACAGATGTCTGGAGGAAAAAGAGATTGGCTCCTGACAACCTTGTTACCATGTCAGATGTAGAATATATGCTTAATTACATGTGAGATGCTTAATAAAAACCTGTACATGAGGAATATATTGTCCTGTGAATACAGAGGATAGTTAAATAAGTAAGGAAATTTTCTAATTGAAACAGTCCTCAAAGTCTGGTTTCAAAGCAGTGCTGACATCTACTACTGTAGTGGGGGGAATCTGCATGGCTGAGCTTGGCATTTCGAGAGGAGATTAAGCCTAGATTGCCTTCTAGTGGCTTACATAAAACTGCACAATCACAGAATTGTTAGGGTTAGAAGGGACCTCTGGTAATCATCCAGTCCAACCCCCCTGCCAAGGCAGGGTCACCTAGAACAGGTTACATGGGAATGTGTCCAGGTGGGTTTGAAATGTCTTGAGAGAGGGGGAGACTCCACGACCTTCTTGAGCAGCCTGTTCCAGTGCTCTGCCACTGCATAAAATTAAACTGCTCTGATTACATTGTGAAATTCAGAAAATGGGTTGAGATGTACCCTCAGCCTTTGACAGCTCCACCTTAGCAGAGGAATGGAAAAGGGAATGGTACAGAAGGAGTGTGGCTCTTCCTCTGCTGGGTCAGCACCACGTGGGGCAGGTCCTTCTGGAATACGATCCTTGTTGTATGAGGTTTTTATTTATTTGAGAAAGAGAAGGGTCATCTAGTCCAGTTGGGCTTTGTGTTCTGAAGGAAGGTGGGTTTTTTTTAAGACAAGTGGCAGCATTGGTTTACATTATTACACTCCAACTTTGCTTCTGTGTCTTCTGCCTCTGCCCTCCCTCCTGAGTGCGGGTGGCCTTGGGGCAGCTGCGGCCACTGAAGCTTTGCTTTCGGAGATGGGGCTTTAACCACAGAATAGACTGGGTAGGAAAAGACCCTGTGAGAACATCCAACCTGTGACTTGTCACCGCACAGTCAAAGAGACCGTGGCACCAGGTGGGGCACCTGAGGTTTAGAGGAGGTTTCGGTTGGATATTTGGCAAAGGTTCTTCAACCAGGNCTGTGCACGCGTGGCCGTGCGCGCGGTGCGCGGGGCCGCCTCGAGCTCGGGCTCGAGCCGCCCGCAGGTGAGAGGTGGGGGGGGGGAGGGGGCGTCTCTTTGTGAGCGGAGACTGCGGGAGCGGGGCCGGTGCAGCGCAGGGAACTGGGAACAGGGGACTGGGAGCGGGTCTCAAAGGACATGTAAATATCCCAGAGGCGCCTTCCGAGAGGGTGGTGCCAGGCTCAGTTCAGTGGTGCCCAGTGACAGGACGAGGAGCAATGGCCATAAAGGAAAACACGACAAGTTTCACCTCAGCACGGGGAAGGACTTTGCGCTGGGGGNACATGGTGTGATTCCTGGGGCTGGTCCTGAGCAGGGCCAGGCGCTGACCTCGCCAATCCTTGTGACTCCTTCTAAATCGAGATATTCCGTGGTTCTGTGAAGTGCCGCGTCGAGTCGTTCCTTAAACACCTGCAGGGGAGGTGACCCCACCCCCTGGCCGCACAGCCCCTTCCTCTGTACCCCCTTTCCGCGAAGGGACCCCCCCACCTCGCTCTCCCTTCCCGCCCCAGCTCCCGCTCCGGCCGCTCCTCCCGGCGCCCGTCCCTGTGGGCAGCGCGCGGCGCCACCGCNCCGAGAGGGTGGTGCCAGGCTCAGTTCAGTGGTGCCCAGTGACAGGACGAGGAGCAATGGCCATAAAGGAAAACACGACAAGTTTCACCTCAGCACGGGGAAGGACTTTGCGCTGGGGGGGCAGAGCACGGGAACAGGCTGCTCCAGGGATCGTGGAGCCTCCCTTTCTGCAGGCAGTGCCAAACCCCACCTGGGGTTACTGTGTCACCTGCTCCAGGTGACTCTGCCGTGGTCGGGGCTGGACGGGATGATCCAGAGGTCCTTTCCAGCCCAAAGGACTCTGATTCTCCCTTCTCACTGCTTCACTCTGGGCAGTAAGAAGCCTGCAGAAACATGGACAGCTCCTGTTTATTTTTCTTTAACATACTCCTACATTTCTTCTGATGTAGAAAGCGTGCAAGTAGCTTTGCTTGTGTAGGATGTACAGCTCCGAGGGCAAAGCTGCCTTCTAGCTTTTCCAGGCTGTCAGGGAGGATGTGGAGAGTCTTTAATGACCTGAGTGGGTCATATCAAAGACATGTTGGGCCTGTGCTCCTGAGACTTACAGTGGAACTATAAAGGCTGGCATGAGTGAAACACCTGTGGGATTGTGTGTGTGTGAAGGCAGCAAAAGAAGCAGCGGGACAGAGGTTGAAAGGCTGTATATTAATGTGAAAACCCACAATTCTCTGGGAAGCTGCTCCCAGGAGTAAAATGGAAGATGGTGTGTTGGCAGAGCCTGCACTCTGATAAGCAGGAGCAGGATCCTGCTCCTGAACTACAGGAGGAAGGCAACAGGCCTGTGTCCCGTGTGCCAGTGCAGTCATGGAGAGATGACCATGAGCATCAGGCTGCTGTTTATTGAGGTTGCACTCGGTGAAATCCTGGAGCAAAGGCCCAACCTGTAAACAACTGTTGACTCCTGAAGGGTGTAAAGGATTTGCTGAAAGCCTAGTTCAGCACTTCCAGACAGGATTGATCAGTCTTGGAGGAGTGGTGGAGCCTCGATAGCTGGCAGCCTTCATCCTCAGTGTCATTCCCAAGTGGTTTTCTTCCAGATGCTTCTTGTGAGTCTTGGGGTATGAGAAAGTGAGTGAATGAAACTTGGGAAAGAGTGAGTGTTAAAATGAATTTAAAGATTTTGTGAATAACCATCACTTTCTCTGGCAGTGCATTGAGTTTTGTCATGCTGATTTCCCCCACATATTGTGGCTGTGCCTGTTAGCAGATGTGCAGGGAAACAGGAAAAAGCTTTGTGTCTGTGTGTGTGTACTGATTTATCACAAAATATCTCTTCCAGGCTGAAAAACCGTGTCCTCTGATTATTCCTCAGATGGATGATTATTCCTCAGATGGAAGTGATTCCACGCTGCTCTTTATTCTTGACAGTCATCTTTTTGTGACTTTTTTTTAAGTTCTGTTTGCCCACATCAGTGGCTGGGATTACTTGGAGCGTGCCCAGTAGGATATGGAGATTAATGTTGTGAGTTATTATTGCAGGACTAGTGTGGTACTGGGAGTGTGGAATTGGAAATACCTGTCACTGAATCCAAGACCTGACATCCCAGATTATGGCATAATCTGTATTATTCTGTTTTCCATTGAAAATCCAGGCTAGCAAGGCTGGCTGTGCAAAGCTCAAAGGTTTGCCTGACCCAGGCTGTTGGCTTAGGTGGTGTTCAGGTGGTGTCTACAGGAGAGTTTAGGAATGGGGTCAATTGATACAGCTGTAGGAAATAATGAACGCTACCTTGGGGATTTGGGGAGGTTTTTTTCCCTTTTTTATTTTTCTGTTCAAGTAAGAAACTGGAAACATATTTTTTTCTTTTGCTATTTATAAGTAAATAGTCATCGAGCCTTTAAAAGTTCTTAACTAACTCAAACGTTACATAGTACTCACAATACAACTTCCAAGCGGAATTACATGTACAAATACAAAATAATGGAGTACTAGAAATCAAACTAGGCATGTAAAATGAGTATCTGAACTACAACTCTGAATTTCTCTATGCTTTGCTGAACTACTTTTTCACTCAAACCAGAGGAAGAAAAGTACCTTTCTTTGCAGTGTCCTAGTGATGTTTAAAGCATAACAATGAGATGAAGATTATCATGAGTCTACTTCCATGCCATCCTTGGCCCAGTGAATGCTCCATGAGCCTGAGTGTGATTGATGGTTATTCCCTTACCTGAGCTCAGATGACAGATCCACAGGCCCATAGCTCTCCCTGGTTTTTGCTGTGCTTCACCTTGTAAGAGTCAGAGGGGGTATCTGGGTCCTTAATGCTTTTATTTCTTTTGGGAAGAAGCTTGATAATGGTTCTGTATAGGTTTCCATATCAGCTGTTTTTCCTTCATTTTTGAAACAGTGGCTTGTTTTAGGCAGATAAAAGTAAATTTGGTAAAGGAGCCCATTGACATACATTTGTCTTCGGATGATTCAAAAAGCATGGTGGTATTTTTCCTAGGTCAAGTTTTTTGGGCACAGCAGCAATGTGTACTGCTGACCTTGCTTCGGAGTTGCCTGGCGCTTGTCTTGCTGTGTTGGTAATTTTTTAGTGCTTTCTGTGTTTTAGTTTTCACCTTCAGTTTATAGTTCTGTTGTTGCTGATTTGTGAATAGTGAAACTTACAGAGCAGGAACTTAAATGTTGATTAAAATTGCTCAAAAGGTGGCAAAATATTCTGATAAATCCACATGATATTTGACTTTGTCTGCAGCAGACAGCTCACTCCTAACTGCCTTCTCTTTCTGTATTTTTATGTTATGTAAGTTTTGCGTTACAAACTGAACATCAACAGCAAAAGACAAATTAAAGGTTATTTTCCATGGAATTGCTTAAAAAAATCTTTTAGAAAGACAGGAAGTGTTTTAGGTGTTACCTTTATTCACAGATTAAAACTGCCTGCCTGGCAAAATAGGATGTGGTGATTTTTGTTGATGCAGGTAGAGAAATGGTTTTTGAGCCGTGTTCTTCTCTCAGTTGCCAAAGCTCAAAGAAAATACAAGAACGAAATAACTGATCCAGAATAAATGCACATTTTTGTGCACTGTGAACTAAATAGTCTAGAAACGTCTGAAGTATGAGTGGCAAAGTTTGTCAAGTGCCTTTTTAGGTAGAAACGAGTAACAGCTCTGTCGGCTTTGCTGCTTGTCAGCAGTTTGTGTCAACAGCGGGATGAAGCTGCTGTTGGCACCTTTTTAGGTGAAGGTACCAGGGTGCAAACCTTTGGCTGCGTGTCGAGGCCCGGCGGCACGGACAGAAGGTTGTCCTGGTGCGGGAGCAGAAATGCTGCTCCCAGCCGGGCAGGGATTTGGGTGAACATCCCCTCCCGGCACAGCAGAGGGCACCGCTTGTTTCCAGATGTCGGAGGAGAAGCAGCAGCACGTTTGAGGAATTTCCTATTGAGTTCCTTGAATACCGTGTTTGAAGGGAAAGCGTTTATTAAGAAGAAATGTAATTGATTCTGTCTGAAGTTCAGATGGAAGGGACTGGGTTGGTATCAGTACCTCACAGTCACTAATTTCTAAAAGAGAGAGATTAGAAATTATTCTTCCAGACACATACATATTTTAATATTTTCTTGGACAGATGTTCATTGGTGAAAAGATTCATAAATTCGAGAAGGGTGTCTGTCTATTTAAATTTCTTATTGCTATTTAAAAAATATCAATATTTATAAAGAAACAAAATAAAAAATACTTTAATAGATCATATAAAGAATTGCCTTATCTGTTTATGTTTTAGGGGAGAAATTAAAAACTAAAAAACTAAATTGAGAATTTTAAAGGAATGTTATTACATTTCTGAAAGCTACATGGGTATCCGTATAAACAATGTGTAGTTGTCTTCCTTGTTCAGTATGTGGGCATCTGAGTTTAAAATGCCTAAACTGGATGTTTTGAAATCAAATATTAAAAAAAATCAGAATGAATTTAACATAATTATTGATGGGAAGGATTTCTCTCAATCTGTCTTCCCCGTAAATTAACATTTAGAACATGATTTTCGTGAAGTTGCAGTTCTTTGAGAGCAAAAATACTGATTTATATTTAGTGCAATTATCATTTGTAATTTTCATAGTGAAATATTTCTTAGGACACTTGTAATCTATATGTGGGTGGTTTGCTAAAAAATAACTTAAAAACATTTTTGGTTTGATTACAAATGCAGCAGCATTCCATAAAACCTGTGTGCCCAGCACAAAGGTTCCTCTTTTAGGTTAATCACCATCTGGCCAGCATTCAGGTGCTGAAAACTGCTGACTAACTGAGCAGGACTCACCAGCTGTGGGACTTGCAGGAGCTGGAATGGGCTGTCTTTGCTTGGGAGTTTCTTTTGGCTTCCTTTGTCAGATTGCAGTGCTGCATTTGGAAAACACTTGGATTATGTCTGCTCCTGCTACTCTGTGAACACATCCTGGTGCCTTCAGGTTCCTGATAAATCAGGACTGTGTCACAGCCCTCTCAGCATCCTCTCAGCTGCAGCTGCTGGGAATGCTGGTGTGCGTTAAAGTAGGAATGAACCTGTTTGTCATTCTTGTGACCTCTGTGAAGGAGCAGTTCTACCTTGTGAACGCTGTCAGAGGCACCAAAACTTGTCTCTTCTGACGTGGGTTTGTCCCCTCTGAAGGCTCAGCTGGGTCTGTCAGAAGACCTGCTTTGCATACGACAGGAGTTCCTGCCTGACATGATTTTCCAGAACTCACACAGTGTTGGTGCATCACTGTGAAATGGAGCAGACAGGACTTGTAATGTTCTTGGACAGCAGAGGAATGATGTGTGCTGCCCCTTTGGAGGACGGAATTACAGTGCAGTAAAATTGTCACCACTTCCTATCACGGCAGTGTAATCAGGAACACAGATTCACATGGGAAGGCCCTGGGCACCTTGCATAGCTCTGTCCTTGGCTGACATGAGGAAGATCACAGCTCTGGAGGAGTTGTCTTCTGGAAAATGCTCCTTCAGATTGTTCTGGGTTGGCAAGGGGTTGCTTTGGCATTGCTGGAGGTCGCTTATTCGTAGGCATATGATATGCCTTCGATGACTGACTGTCAGAGTGGAATCCCAGAATTTAAACTGTTTTAGGAATGCCAGCGTCATGGAGAAAAGAAAGTGAATGCCAGACTGTCTTCTCTTGTTTGACTCATGTGAGATAGTTGGAAGAAGATGTATGGAATCACAGTGTAATCGTTGAATAGGAATTGAAATTCTTCCTAGCGGTTATTGTTGTCAATGGGATATTTACATCCACTGTTGCTGTGGGAGATCCTGGTTATTCTCATAATATGAGTGTTGAAACAGCATCCTCTCCTCCAGGAGCCTGGAAGTGATAGATGGGGAAAAAGTCAGGCTGAAGATATGACAGTTCTGTTGTGTGGGATTAGCAGTGTCACATTCCAGGATGGCAACCTAAAATGCAAGGACATACATGTAATTGTTCAGGGAAGTGATGTAGAGTTCTGTCTAAGCAGTCAAGCTGGGCTCAAAACACCATGGGCTGTTTTTAGGACTCCCTGTGTTAATTTGATTTGATTTTCTGTTTGATGTAATGTATGCATTAGGTTCCCCCATTTCCTTTGGTTTAAAGGCTAATGTTCTATTTTTTGCAATAAAATAATCTTTGAAAGAAACATATTGATAAATACTTCATGGATTAAATGACGTACAGAAGTTATTTAATTTCAAGAAAAATAAGCAGCTTTGTTGTGACCAAATTATGTGCTGTTTTATGTTGTGAAATAAAGTCTTAGCTCAGCTTTGTCTAGTACATGATCCACCTGGCTAGTCAAAAGCATATTTTGAAAGCTGCATTTGAAATTCTTTATCACAGTCTTGTTTTGCAGTTTCTGTAGTGCCTGTCCAGTCCAAGTGTGAAGATAACTGGAAAACCTTCCTTTTACTACAAGCACAAACAAGTTGATATTGGGTCAACCAGTGCTGCAGGCTGTACATTTATAAGATTTGTTGGGTAAGCCTTGGTGGTTTGGGTAGCGTTACAGTGTGTTAGCAATATGACTTTCCTGCTTTCTGGTGTTTTAAATGGGCAGTTAATTGATGAGAAGTTTTAAAAAAGGGCCTATAAGCAGCAGATGATGCGTTTCCTTGATACAACTGTGCTGGCCTTTGCCTCTCCAGATGCACTCTTCTTAGTTTTATGCTATTCCTCCTAAGCATAAACATAGTTACCTAAAGTCACAGGAAAAAAAAAGTGTGATTTTTAATTTTAGTCATGTGTGTCACTGTATATAATACCAAAAAACCCCAGACTCTTAGGAAATAGAGTGTACCTTTGACTCTTCTGACAAGGGGCAGGGATAGCTATAATTGATTAAAAACATCACCTTAATTTGGATTTACTATGACAGCACAGCATTTGTTGTAGGACACGTAAGATTAATCTGTTAATTGAAAAAAATGGCATTCGTTTTGTGAACAGTATTGTTACATTTGATTTAGCATCATGTAATAAGACATGGGTAACTTAAGTATGTTTACAAAGTATTCTGAATAATTACAGTCTTCCATGAGTTTGAGGAACAGTTCATGTACTGCATCTTGGTGCTAAGTTTGAGAAATTATCTTCAAACTGAAAAAAGCCACAAATAGCTTTAACAACAACTTAAAGAGGTTTTTAGACATCAAAGAAGTTTTGATGTTAAAATGCAGTTCAGGAAAACCTGTTGGGTGTTATGCACAGTGTTCAAATCCTATTCCTGTGATCTTTTTTTTCTTTCGAGATCTGCATGATGCTACTTGAAAAGTTTAGTTATGAGAGACAAAGACTGTTTTCACTGTGATATTTTGCAGGTTAAACACTACATGAATTTGGTTAATTGTTATTTGCATGTCTTTTGAAAATAAGCTTAGTTCACAATATCACATCGTTCATTGTTATGAGGACAATGTATATAGAAATATGTACATTTGAGCATATTGTGTGTCTTTTGCACAGCTGAGATACTTCTAATTGGAAGTTATTCTGTCTGCAGAAATAAAATTAAGTTTGGAATATGCTGTATTTGTCAGTCAGCATTGCAGTGAGTACCAAAATGCGGAGCTTGATGGAAGGATGTTAATGAACATAAATTGATACCAAAATGTGTGATGAATCTTTCATTGTTTTTAAAATAGAAGTGTAATCCTTCCCTAATCTGCAATCAAAATGTAATTTTAAACTCTTTTTAAAAAAATGTAATTTCAACATGTGAGGTTGTCTTAAAAATGTGTCTGTAGCAGAGCAAAATCCTCCAGTGCTCTTTGCCAAGTATAACAAGACTTCAAACTTCTTACAACTGTGTTGTATCCCTTTGGATAATGCTACTAAATATGAATAATCCTGTTTTAATCCCTTTTCATATTTTTTCTTTCTGGCATGAGAAAGGTTGGTAAACAGGAACTATAACTTGGACAAAATGAAGATATTCTTCAGTGAAAATCAGTTATTTCTGCATTCCATGCATTTCAAAATATCTCTGTAGAAATTCTAGTGTAGTAGCCTCTTTTTTAATTAGTCACAGTTCTTACTAGGTGAAAGTCAATGAAGCGGTACAGCTCTTCTATGTCTTCTTTAGGAGTTATGTGCCAGAAGGTTTTATGGCTTGCACAGGACGTGGGAAAAATGTTACCTCTGTTCTTGAAAGTATAACATGTACTTATGTATCTGAAGTTTAGGGTATTGATTTTTATGCTGGAGAGGATCAGTAGGGCCATCTAGACTGACTTTGACTGACATGAAGCACTGAATTTCAACCAGAGAATTTTGCATTTATCCCAGCAAGCTTGTCTTTCGGATGAATCTGTGAACTTAAAAATAGATAAATACACTCTGCTCTTGTGAGACCCCACCTGGAGTACTCCATCCAGTTATGGGGTCCTCAGTAGCTGAAAGGCAGAGTGAGTCCAGTGGAGGCCACAAGTATGGCCAGAGCACCTCTCCTGTGAAGACAGACTGAGAGGGTTGGGGTTGTTCAGCCTGGAGAAGAGAAGGCTTCAGGAAGAGCTTATCGTGTCCTGTGAATGTTTGAGGGGCTTGTAAAATGTCTCTCTCAGTCTGTATTACTGGGGCCTGTAGTGACGGGACAGTCAAAGGGCAGTGGTTTTAAACTGAAGGAGGGTAGATCTACGTTGGACAAAAGGAAAAATAGTGATGG
>VYZS01013129.1:4587-25727 GCA_013400695.1 Neodrepanis coruscans | reverse complement strand
GGTCCTGGATCAGCCTTTATTTCCAAGCTTAAAGAGGAGTGTAAGTCACAAAGCAGTTTGGTTTCAGGTCTGTTTTTCTCTGATGCAGCTTTACAGCCATTGCAGGACCCATTACAGCTGCCCATGGGAGCTCTGACCAATCCTCCAGAGCCCCTTCCCAGCCCTGTCCCCACCCAAGGGCACAGACGGAATTCCACATCATTCCCAAGTGCCATCAACTCCTTAACACAGTTATAACAACCTGGTCCTTATCCTTTACCAGTTGGCAAAGTGTGTCTGCTAAACTGACAACACCCACTAAAGCCACAAAATCAACACTGACAAAAACCCTAGTATTACCTTTACAATGAGAAGCTAAAGGAGCCATAACCAAAATTAAATTGTCTTTTCTAAGACAGATCTGTGCTTACAGTAAGTCTTTAGAGAAGACCAATTATGGGCTTTTAAAAAGTAAACTTTAAACTTGCTTAGAAAGCAGATATTCCTTCAGAGAATTCAAGTAATGAGCAACTCTAATCCTCACTTCTCCAATGCACAGACGTGGGGGGAAAAGCTTCCTTATTTAAAGAACAAGTGCTGCTGGGCTTCAAGAAATTGGGAAAAAAT
The DNA here is from genome assembly GCA_013400695.1 of Neodrepanis coruscans. Classification (NCBI taxonomy): domain Eukaryota; kingdom Metazoa; phylum Chordata; class Aves; order Passeriformes; family Philepittidae; genus Neodrepanis; species Neodrepanis coruscans. The sequence continues at coordinate 25,121 of VYZS01013129.1, read as the reverse complement.
CCTATCACTGCTTTCCAAGGGAGATTAGAGTATGGCTGAATAATAAATAGCCAATACTGTAATATATAGTAATTGGTACATTCAAGTATTATGTAGCCAATACTTTAAAATAAAGTTATAATCTATTTTTTTTAATTATTTTAAAATGTACCCAAAAGGACATGCACAGCTCCTTCAACAACACAGATGGAATAAGTGGCATAACTCGAAACAAAGTTCAAACCTTTGATTAAAAGAATGCAAAATGGTATTTGCACCAGAAACCAAGTTCCTGATTTATGCTGAAAGCAGGGCCATGGCTTCCCTTCCCCTCCTCTGCATAAGTAACACATGAATCAAACTTTGGCATGTTCTGTGTCTCATGACAATTCAATTACATTTAGTATGGAAATTATCATATTCATTGCCTTTAAAGTAATCCTCTTTGCTTTCTGCCAGTCATCTTAACCTTACAGCTACACCGAGATAGTTCAATGTTTCATTAATCCATCCACACTGAAAACCCAGAAAACAGCTTGAGATGGGGGCAAGAGGTTATATTTTGGGAGATAAGCATTAAACCATGATTTTTCTTACAGAAGGAAATATTTAAATATGTCCAAGTTAGAAATTACACAGAGATTCCTGATAAAGTAAAAAGCTAAATACAGCAGCAAGGAAAATTCTTCATGAAATACCTTCCTAGGCACAAAAATACATCACTCCAAAACTGAAGACAAATAAATGGTATGCTAAAGTCTTAGCAGTTTTATTCACTGTTAGCACAGTGAAAGCAGTTAAATATGTGACAGAAGCATGATTAAATGTTCTAATTAAAAGTTAGCATTACAGATGATCAACACCACATCACACAGGAAACAACACCACCTCAACTGACTGTGTAAAACATCAGCCTCATCCAAATACTACAGAGAACTGATTCGAGCTAAAAACTGGGGAAATACATTATCAATGACCTGATGATAAAGTCTGTCAATGATGACAAGCTCAACAACACACTTCAGTCCCCCCCAGAAATCAGTCAGGCTTACAAGGCATGAGCAGTGTGGTTCAAACCCTGCCCAGCAGCAACCACAGAAAGCCAGGGTGGAAGGGACCTCAAGGATGATCTGGCTGAAGCTTTTTTGGCAAAAGCATGGTCTAGACAAGAGGACCCAGGACCCTGTTCAGCTGCACCTCAGAACTGTACAATGATGGGGAACTCTCTACTTCCCTGGGGAGGTTATTCCAATGACTGGCTGCTCTCACAGTGGAAAGTTTTCCATGTGTCCTTCATCTCCTCAGAAGATGAATTTGTACCATTACCTCTCATCACTCCTTGCAAAAAGGGAGATGGCATTCATCAGGCTCTTGGAAAGGTAAATCCTAGAAAGAAAGGCCAGGTACAGTATTTTCTGACCTGTCTGCCTGATATCCATGACACTCCCTTTAAGAGTATTTTCCGCTCATCACCCTGACATGCTGCATTTACAAATATCACAATGTGTGATTCTTGAAAAGGAACTGAAGCATCATCAGAGAAAGAAAATCAAACACAAAATTTCAATCTATGATGATGTAAAGAAGGAGTGACATCACAGCCAAACGCTGCTTTCCTGCTACACTTGGAAACCAGACTGTTTGACTCGTCAGTGCTGCTGGGGTGAGCAGCAAACTGCCAGATTCAAACTTCCAAAAGGATACTGAACAAAGTGGGTTTGTTTTCCAAGTCTCTGACTTGAAATTGCTCAGGAGTCAGCCCTGCTGAATTACCCACCTGGGGACAGCCACAGCCCTACCAAAAGAAAACATCAGCACCAGTTTTAGTCCTTTGTCACCCCAGTGAGAGTCTCCTCCTGTCCTCACCAATTATCAAAGAATTGAAGAGAACAACTTCTTCAGGGACTGAAAGTGTTGATAACTGGGAGTGGCAGAGGTAAAAAATTAACCCAATCCTGCACAAGGACAATCCTCATGAGTCCCTGATATTCATTTTCTGGCAGGAAGTGACCTGGAGATGCCAGAATTACTCCTTAGTAAAAAATTTACAGATTAATTCTGGGTGTTATCCTGCTATTCACTGTTAGATGGTCTCTCTGTGCATCATAAACTCATTTAAAATAAACCTCCACGTTTTTAAAGCTGATTTTTCTAAAAAAAAAAATTAAACATTGTCCACTTCAGTCAATTGATACAAAAATTGAAATATATAATGCTAAATTAAAATAAATTCCTAAAACTGACAATAAACAGGCTTCTTAAACACTAACTCAAAACTCTCAGATCCCACTTGGCAGCTGCAACTCTGAGTATCTTGAAACTCATGAGGAATATTGTGGAGAACAATTTACTTTTTCAGAATTCCATATTCTTCCAATCCTAAGGAAGAAAGGCAAATGCAGCAAATTTAAGCAAACAGGAACTGATAATATTAACAGACAAAATGCAAATGAAAGAGATGTAACATTGTGGTCTACAATGAATGCAAGGCTAACTGAAACAGAACAACTGCCATAAGTGATGTATCAAACACCAAAACAACAGATCCAAGTCAAAATAAAGACCAGTAAGGAAAAAATAAGGTTGTGGCCTATGAACAGACGTAAAAATTAAATTCTATTAGCAAAACTTCTCAAGGATAGAGATTTTTGCAAAAAAAAAACAGAGCTACAGTTTGACAGATCTGATGGAACTGAAAAAAAAAGTAACAATCCTGCCTTGTTCTTGCCTTCATGCCATCCTCTCCTTTCTGTTCCACAGGGAGGAATGGCAGCTGTTGGTCTACAGACACCAGGGAACCTTGATCCAAGGTCCCCCTATAATGCCCCTAAAATACATTTTTTAAGGTGGAGTAGAGGAGAAAGCAAAAAAAAGTTTTGCAATAATGCCGTTTTTTATTAATTTACATCACCAAGCTGAACACTGAGGATCCTTCTTGCAGCAACTCAGTTCTCCAAAATAAAGGAGGGGGAACTGGCAGCACTATCCCTTGTGTTTCCAGCAGTCAAGGAGGAGCTGAACAGCCTGTGACAGCCTGGCAGCAACTCAGCTGCTCCTGCTCAGGGGGGACTCACACCAAGAGCCCAGAGTTACACCTGGGTTTCATCACAGCCTGACAGAACTGAGCTGCTGCCCAGGGAGGAAGGGCCACAAAAACACTGGTCTTTCCCACAAGAAAAGCTGCTCTACAAGGTTTAATAAGTACCTGTGTTTGCCTAATCCTGCATGGCTGCTAATCCTGTTCAGCTACAGAACTCCAAACCAGTAAGGCATGACATTTTTGGAAGTGATCTCCATGTGCAACCCACTGAGCACACTCATCTCGAGTCCCTGCAAAAGTAGCCACTGAACTTAAAGGGTCTTCAGGGCTACTCAAACTCACCAGTGATATTCTGTCTGAAACAGCCTAAGAAATGGTCTGAGAGTATCTCACGTGGAAAAGGTAACAACAGCCAAGCACCAACTCCCTCATGAAGGCAGCACAAAATGAATCCCACCCAGAGCCTCAGCAAGTTCCTTACAAGCACTGAAGTAGCATGAAGGGACACTGCAGTGCTTAAGTATCAGCAGAAGCAAAAGTTGCCTCATACAGATGTGCCATAAATTTAAGAAGAATCACAGATTTGGTAAGGTTGAGTAAGATTTAAGATCATTGAGTCCAACCCCTAACCCAGCACTGCCAAGGGCTAAACCATGTCCCCAGGTGCCACATTGACACATCTTGAAATACCTCCAGGGACAGTGACTCAACCACTTCCCTGGGCAAACTGTTCCAGGANTGTCTGCAGGCACTACCACCAGCTGCTCCACATCTACACATTCAAAGCACATATCAAAGCAATAAACAAAGTCTCTGGTCATATGAGAAAGTCCCTTAAATACTCGGCCTGTTTATTTTCCTTCCAGTTCATTCCCATAAACAACAAAGTAACAGCCATGACGTTCACTTGATAGTATTTTGTTGTGGGTACACGATGTTCAAAAGGAAAACTCTTGGTAAATACCTGCACATTGATATTAAACCTGCTCTGAACAAAAGGGATAAAGCATCACTTATTGTATTTTCTTTTTCTTTTCGTGCAGAGAACTTTTAACGCAGAAAATAACTTTTAACATGAAGTGAACCAGTTAGAAAAGCAATCCCTTTTACAAAGCAACACTTCCTCAGAAACATGAATTACAAAGCAACACTTCCTCAGAAATACATATTTCCAGAAGTTAACTGAGCTACATTTCTTCCACCACTAAATACAATTACCTACTTTAATAGCATTATGTATTTAGAACTCAGTTCTCTCCAATTTGAAATGAGAGAGAACTAAACCAGCACAACATAAACAACTAAAGACCAGCACATAAAATAAACAACATTTTTACCAGTCTTCAAAGTCTCGTTCTCTTCCCAGTCCTTGTAAAGCTCCGTTTTAGTCTTCATGAAGTCAATCTGTTTGTTTCTAGACCATATTCTAAATCAGTTTCCCCAAAACGTCCGGGGGAAAGTTCTCCCCCTCCGCCTGCAGCATTTGCCCCTCACAACTGAGACACTTGACACGTGCTCCTGTTTCCAGACACGGGCCCTCCACAGCTCCACGAGCTGCAGATCCTCAAACAAAGATGCCATTTGTTAATGCCAAGTGTCACCCAGGCACCAGGCTGGTGTTCTCCAGCCCAGCCCACAGCCCTGCATTCCAGCTCATAATAAACAAAAGGATTTGAACAAACAGCCTCAGAGGCCCCGGCTCCTGTAACACATCCCTGTCACACTTTCAGGTAAGAATTCTTGCTGGTATTTACACCAAGGGCCACAGGAAAAGGGTCTGACTGAAAGGATTTACTAGAAATGGGGCTTGAAGTACCCTATTTCTGGCTTATTATTTAAGAAACCATGAAATTAGGCAACTCGAAAATACAGTTTCAATTTCTGTAACTGTCTGGCAATCCCTGCTGACAGGGGGGAGATTTTACATATTTTCTGCTCAAAACTGCTTTACTGTTCAAGATATCTTGGGGACTTGAAACACTCAGGATGTCAGGAGTTGAAAAAGAACATTTTCATTGATAAAAGTACCAAAATTAAGGGTTTAAAATTCACAAGACTTCATCTACATCCTCAAAACCCAAAAAAAGAGATCTCCATGCCAAATCTTCCAGGACACACACATGAAGCCATAGATTTTAGCCCTCACACAAAGAGCCAGCTGCTGTGTGATGCCTCCAGCCAGGAGCCAGCAATCCCATTTTTCAACCTAAGCAAGTCAGGGCACACACACACCACCAGACTCATCTTGGAAATTTGGGCTTCCAGCAATTTGTGAAGCAAACTGAGAAATGATCAGTAGGACTGGCACAGGTCACCTTGGGAGGCTGTGGAGTCTCCATCCTCGGAGATGTTCATGAGCTGTGTGGACACTGCCCTGGGCAACCAGCCCTGCTTGAGCAGGGGCTTGGACCAGATGACCTTCCAACCCCAACCACTCTGTGCTTTGAGAAGTGTTAAAACACCAGGAACACGAGAGAGATCTGATCAAGTGTGTCACACTGTCCCTTTTCTCTCCCCAGAGACTGAGAAAAAAAATCAGTTCCTTCAATTGTTTTAACCTTCCTCCCCACTTCTCCTGGCTGAGCACTGAGCCTGGAAATGAGCAGCAGCTCCTTTGTCTTCATCCCTGCTCACTGCTCATGGATCCCACCCAAAACCAGGTGTCAATAGTTTAGTCTTTGGCCTTAGGTCTGAGTCTAGACTAAGCCAGTGGCATGTCCAGCACCAGGCACCATTTTCCTCAAAAGCAGCATTTTCCTACTGCTGACATCCAAATACAAACAGCAACAATCCTCCTGCTATACAGAAATCATCTTCCACTTGGCTCTTGACTGAAATACTGAACTGGTTTTGTAAAACCAACCGATTTCTGTTTCCTTACCTGAGACTGTATTTGTTGTGAGGATGGAAAGATGCACTGAACAAAAGCACTTGTTCCAGGTTAACTCTCTCACAGAGACACCTTCACCACTTGAAAACAACTTGCTTTTGAACATCTCTGGTGCTCTTCTAGCCCCAGGCAGCAATAAGCCATATTACTGATTACATATATATATATATATATCTATTCTGTAGCTATACTAGAGCTATATAAACTGATATTTCTCTTATGTGTCTCAAGTTTAGAATGTCTATGTTTGTGGGTGTTTAAGTAGTCTTACAGAGAGGAAAGGTAAGATTTTGGCTTAAGTTTTTCTCTATTTCAAAGAAAAATAAAAGAAACTTGTAAAATCAATATATTGCACCATGCTCTGCACCAAAAAACCATTCCAGCAGCAAAACACACACACTCTCCCCCTCTTAACAATCAGAATGTTTTCAGAGTAGAACTGCAATCTTACAGCGTGAAGAGAAATGGACGAAAGATATGAAAGTAAAGATTTAACTTTCCCAAAGAAATAGGACTGAATTCTCATGTTAAAGAAAAACAGGGTTTCACTGTGGCAGAATACTTTGTTTTGCAACAGCCCCTGTGAGACACTGCACAGTCACCAGTGGAAAATGGTCAATTTAGAAATTAGTAGAATTAACTGCTCCTGAAAACTCCCTCAAAGCAATTTTAAAGTGATCCCCAAAGGACTCAAAGCAAGAGCAGGGAAACCAAGGCAGCCCTGCTATGCAATATTCCAGAGAAAACCTGTGTCAAAACACAAAATGAGAATTTAGTAGTCTGTGTACTGAAGAGAATTTAAATCAACTACCCCTCAGTTTAAAGCAGCAATTGACTAAAGGACTTAGAGGAATTTTACCAATTTTAATCCATTACTGCAATATTTCTATCATTTCATTTTTAATTACAGAGCCTCACTAATACATATTAGTTAACAGAGCACTGTCAGAACAAAACTCAGAATAAACCAGCAATAAACCAGAAAGAGAACACAATCCACTAAAATACAATTTGGGCATTTACTTAGTCCTGATTTGCAATTTGTTTTTCTCTCTGTTTCACAGAAACAAGCACACCTTAAAATTAAATCCTCTCCATCAGCTAAGCCCACAAGTAACCAGCTGGAAACTGCAGTTGGAATGCTCATGGCATCACCTCACTGTTGAGCCTTATGAATGTCACCACACGGGTTACAAAGAGGAGTGACAAGATCTGGCAGGGTTCTACTGTAATTCCATTTCACAAAGTGCTGTGTGTACAACCACGAGCCAGAAGATAATTAATTTGCTGAAGGTTAACATCACCAGTTGCAAAGCCAGAAGAAACCATAATTGCTAATTTGCAACAAGCCACGCTGAAAAGAATAAGCCCAAATTTGAACAATACCCTTTTCTTGAAAGAGAAGGAGAAAAAAACAATACACAACCCACCCTCCTGCCCAGGACTCTCTCAACACATTTATAGCAGCTTCTAATAGACTTAAATGTAAAAACTTGGGCTGAGCATAATTCAGGCCTTGCCAGAGTGCAAAGACTGGTCTGACTTGTGCAACAACTACCTCAGGCCTTATGTCTAAGCTGAAGTCATCCTTTTCCCAAGGGAGTAGTTGGCATCTGCCCCTTTCATTAGTTCATTACTGCTTCTCTCTTTCCTCACTGCTAAGAAGAGCTGCATTATGGCCTGGATGAAGTGGTCCAAGTGGTCTCTCACCCACACATTTTCCCTTCCAGAGATGTAAAACACTGTGTTGACTTCAGGAATGTCAGCCCTCCAAACAGCTGTTCCAGTGATGGGGCAGATCCGCCCCTCACTATTCCAGGCCTTGTTCCTGCAACACCTTGTAACAGGAGGACAGAGCTACAGCCTTCATGGAAAAACACAGGGGGGTTCCTGCTACATGGAAAGCATTTTATGGTCTTCTACCAAAGATTAAATTTCCTGGAACTCCTACTGTGGCCAGAACTGATCCTGCTGAAAAATATAATCTGTTTCATCTACAGCCCATGGAGTATTACTCCCACACTCTCCCTGAAATCCATGACCTTTCCCAGCACCAGTCCTAGACTTCATAATTAATGTCTTAATAAAATATGCTGAAAATCAGCTGCTGTATTATATGGTAAGATCAGGCACTTGACCTCAGAAGCAGGAGTGACAGATAAAAAAGCAGAAATACTACAGGAATTTTACCCTCAATCTAATGTTAGTGAAGTCCTCCTTTCAGACCAGCACCTTTTCGGATACTGGTTATGACTTTATGAGCAAATTCAGCTGAAAATGCCATTTTTTGATACCTTGTACCTTAGAATTATATTGTTTGCAGGCTTTTGAAAACCCAAATATCTCCTCTGCACACTGACACTGCTCATACTTCTTTTAACCATGACAGGCTACTAAACATACAGGCAAAACAATCTGTCAGCAAGATTGAAAATGGCCATACCCTGCCATAAATTTCCTCTTCGTTTTCCCAGTGCCATACATCAGGATGACACATACAAATCTTTTTCTCCCCCAGCAACATAAATCAAAAGGTTAAAAAAAAATTCCCTGAAATTTCGACATGATTTCAGACATAATTTCACATTTCCTGTTCTGAACATCTTCATTAGTGGCAGAATGTGAATGTTTTCACAGCACTGAGATCTGCAGTATCAATTTAAAGAGTAAAATGGTTCTAGTACTTTAGATCCTGAACCAAAGCAGAACATTTCACAACGACAGTTATGCTTCCCACATTAACAGACTCATATTTAAGTAGTCAGTTGTCACACTGCACTAATTATGTTGTCTCATGATTAATCATTTTTATCTCAGCATTAGTCGAAATTAATGAAGAAAAAATAATTAATTATATTTTGGAATTCAGCATTAGTGATGTTAAGCCAATTCCCATCTTAAAGCACCACCAAAACAACACTCACACAGACTCTAGAAGTTTTTAAAAACTTCATTTTTAAGAAAGCTGTTCTATTTATACTGTAGGGCTTTAGAAGTTGCAAAACTTTTCTAGTTAACAGAATTTCATCTCTATTGGTATCATTTTACTGGCTAAAATAATGAGGTTTGTTCCTCTACACAGCCAATCTTTGAACACACTGACAAACCCACGGTCCAGCTCATCATTAAATTACACAGCCAATTTAACTGATTACAACAGGAAGAAAAGGAGGGTTTGTTTTTGTAATAGATGCTACTCTGCCAGTTAACAAGGCTAAAGAGCTCCGAGCCAGCCCAGAAAAACCCCAGCAGTGACTCGAGGGGGCAGGAGCAGAACTGGAGCAGCATCCTGGGGAAGCAGAGGCGGCTCCCCCTGACCACAGCGATTACCAAACACTCACACCCCGCTGAGGCTCAGCCCAAAACGCTGCCAAAACAGCGGGTGAGCCGCTCCTGACACCACCAGCTTCTACTCACACGTACTACCAGTCCCTTACATTTCTCGTGGCAGAAACAGCGTGAGGTGCACAGGAGCTGCTGAGGAAACCAGGCTGGAGCCTCTGCCCACACTCCAACCTGAGTCTCCAGACACAGAGGACCTGCTCTGTCTACCTGGGAACAGGAAGATTTCATGTCAAGATTTTCATGTTTTAAACTCAGTTCCACCCCCCAAAATAAAAGCTTAAACACTGCTGAAATTCTGGGAGGATGAAAAACATTTCTTGCCTTGTTCCAACAATGTTACACTGGTTACTACAGGCTGCTGGACAGACTGGTGTGATCCATGGAGTGCGGCCTCTCACAACCCTCCATCTACCACTGGGATACACTAAAGGAACCATCAGAAACCACAGGACCAGTTAGAGGAACTGCAAGGCCCTTCTCTATTCCACTTAAATTATAATCTTAACGTATTGAAAGCATTTCACAAAAAAAAACTCAAACCAAAAACACTGAGTTACAACCTACAGCTCTGCTCAGCACAGCTGAACAGATTTCTTCAATGACTCTGTCTCTGAGCTATTCATCTTTGAGCAGATAAACATTTTAACTGCAGTAATACCCCTAAGTACAAATAGGATCCTCCAAGCAAATCCTATGAAAAGTCTGAATGGCACCAAGAAGCTCCTGTGACACTAAACCTTCTCTTGGTGACTGTGACAGGTTTGAGTAAGTCCGCAGAAAAGACATCAAGGCAAATTTAGATACCTGCCTGCTTGTAATATCAATAATGTCTACACAGCACAGAGCTGCTCCAAAAAACCCTGAGTAATCAGCTGCTTATAAAATATGTCATTCACTTAATGAAGAACTAAAATGACATTTGGGAGAGGAGAAAAATACTGAAATCCCCTCTGAACATTTGAAACCATCTCAAATGTCATCCATGCACTGGATCCATGGTTTTTATGCTTATAAAGGGGTTACAGGGAGAGCTGGAGGAGAAAGCAGCAATCAGATGAAGAGTAAACAAGTTTGTTGAACAGCAGCAGAAACTGGGGAAGTTTCTTCAGCCTTTCTACGAGAAAAGGAAGTTGGTGACAGACAACAAGGTTCTGTTGTTTTCTGTTTCACTGACTGAGGGCTGGTAAACAAAACAAAGCAAACAGCCACGGCATTTCCCATGTAAAACAGGAATTAGGGCCCCCAAGGCTGTCCCTGGTGTCTGGGTCCCAGCCTCACACCGAGGGAAAACACACCACAGGGGCTGCACTGAATCCCAAAGCCACACCCACCAAATCCCAATCAGGCTACATTCATACTGGTAATCAGCAATATGTACAAGTTTGTTTGTGCTCATCAGATAAAACCTTTAACAATTAAAAAAAACTTCAGAGTTTGGTTAAAACAACCCAAAGGGGGTTGGGGGAGAGAGAGAAAAAAAAAAGATCAATCCCTCAAACTTTGTGGTTTGGAAAAGGTAGTTGTTTGAATAGTTGATTTTAAAGGATAACTCAGGTTAACCAGAACAGAATGTTCCAAGGAGGTTATAAATCTCCTTCAAGCAAGAGATCACAGGGAGAGATACCATTTGGGCTCATTCTTTGGATACTCTGAAAATGTTTTACAAATATCTGGTGCTCACTTAAGACAACCCATTATTAATTTATTCTGCTGTTGCATGGAAACAATTACTTCAGTGATCAGTGCATTAACAGACATCTCACTGACAATTTCTTTTTTCTGATTTAGAGGAAGATAAAGACTGAGGTGCATCAGTGGCACAAACATACCATGAAGTTTTCAATGCTACTTCTCTCAAGATCTGTACTTTTATTTCAGTACTGATGCAAAATGAAGGGCTTCAAGCTCATGCTTCAAACACCTTAATGAGTTTCTGTTCCAAAACACAACACGAGGTTAATTCTAGACTAAGCCTTGTACTCGGGCATCAAGCAAAAAAAAATCTATTTATTTGTCAATGCTGAAGTCAATAATGCACTGAACCTGCTCATGAAGACCCATTTTGTAACCACTACACTCTGTATAAGAAAGAAACAAACAAAACCAAACTACCCATAATCCAGAAAAACCTGACCATTTGTCACAGACTCTCATATCTCAGCAGAAAATTACCCGAAATGCCTAAAAAAGCAGTTTTGAACTCAGTACACAGCAAATGTCTACTTCATCTAATGCAAACACCAATGTAGCACTTTCTGGCAACACCTATTCCAAGTTACAAGGATTAGCTCCAGGATAATACACAAATACATCCTTTTATGGATTTCAGTCCAGCCTAATAACCTATTTCATTCCAGAAAGATCACTCTCAACCTCTGCAAATATCATATCCCTGAAAGAGTCAAAATCCACAGGAAGAGCCAAGAGCTGGCTGAACCCGTGGAGCTGCACCTGGCAAACACCATCCTGTATCCTGGGAAAGCAGCCCCACTGCAGAACCCTCCCCAGGGGGAACAGCCCTTCTGTGCTGGGTGCTGCCCCAGCTCAGACACACACACAGATCCACCCACTGCCTGCACAAGGCAATCAGGACAGTCAGCACTCTGGGCAGGGTTCAGGTTCTCATCCACAGTGATCAGGCAGGAAACCTTCCCATGGGCTGTTAACACTTACTCTGAAATCACATTAATTCAGCAAATTCAAGTCTGAAACTTTCATCAGTGAAGTTAAATCTGAAATGACTTGCAAGGGAAGAACATAACCTGGGTATGTTCTTACCACTGAAGGCATTTCTTCAATACACATTGAAGCCCCAACATGGCATTTTTGATGTTCCCAAAACCACAGCCAAGGCATCTCCTTGAAACAAGAAACTGTAATGCAGTAAAACCAAGGCATCGCCTCTGCAAAGGTATTCCCAACAGGTACTGCAATAGCAGAGGGAATGAAGAGGATGAACATAATAAATGCTGCTTCAGTTACAGCATTTTGGAAGGATTAGGAGTTATTACTCCAGAGGGCTCAAACTTGATGAAAAACCTGTCATCAACTCTTCCCTTTCCAGAAGTACAGTTGTCATCTGCCAACGCAGAAGTCTAAATTTGAGTGAAAATTACCAAACATTTCTCCTGTTTTAGCTTTCTGAAACCAGTTAATTTACCAACAAACAATTTGTTATAACAAGAAGTTCTTGAGACAGTTTACAAATAACTCAGCCTCCCTTAAGGCTGAGATGAAAGAAAAGTAATTTTCAACTTAAATTTATTTTACTGTAACCCACACTAAAGACAACAGCTTTTGGGGTGTGTTAGTCATCAGTGCAAGCTTTCCTGTGCTTATTCTAGAAATTCTGCTCCCTCTTTTTCTCCTTCCCTACCTCACTGTCTTCCCTGGCAGACGGAAATCCAGGGGTGTAACTATTGAATACTATAAAATTACTCACACATACTCTTTATCTGCCAACACCCTCTGCTTTGGAAGAGCACACGAAACCTAAAAACTGACAACAGGAACCAACAGTTCTCATTATTGTGATAACGTGAGCCATAAAAACAGAAGCATCAGAGAGTACTTTGTACCTGAGGCACAACAGGCTGTTTAATCCCAGGGTAACATTTCAGGCCACCTCAGACACAGTGTTGACAGGTTTGTCTGAAAAATGAGTCAGCTGCCCGCCCTGGGGGAGTTCTCTCTTGATTAAAACACTATCACAACCAGCCACGACTCCTCAGGTGCTACTGAGCCGAGGTGCTGCTTCACTGAATCAACACAGGCTAAGTTGCTTTTTCTCAGGTAAACACACAGGATTTTAAGTGAAGGCACAAAACAAACACACGGATTCACGACTCAGATTATCAGACTCTACCAAACCGAGAGCTCCTTGGTGTGAATGCAATGAAAAGCTGCTGCTGTTCCGAGTGGTGCAGTGGATGCAGGTGGAGGCTGCAGCTCCCAGCCCTGGCTGTCGGAATTCCAGGGCCGATGGAAGCACAGCCTGGGATCAGCTCAGACACCCTGACACACAACACTGACCTGTGTAATTGTTCCGTGGTAACTCAACACCTCCCAGCACCGGGAAAGCCAAGAGTGAGAATTTACAAGTCGTACCTATTGACAGAACAAATGCAAACAAGAGGATACAGAAAGGGGGGAGACATGGGAGAGGAGGGGGGGGAAGTGTGAATGTTCTATTTTAAACGACATTTTAAGAGGATGATGAACAAAACTGCCAGAATTTAATAAGCTGTGAAGTTAAAGCATCCAGGGGTCATCATCAGTACAGGGTAAGGGACTTCGAGCCAGCAGAAAGAGATTTTAAAACTTATCTTCCATCACAGATATTTTAATGCACAACATCACAAGTAAGCAACCCAAACAATTTAAATAAATTTAAAAAAAATACTGAGGTGCTCTAAGTTTTTACAACCTTGTTATACAACTAATCCCATCAGATTCAGGTACCAATTTTCCCACTCCCTTGCACCCTGATTGAGCAGTATTTGTATCTCTCTACATACACAAACAACACTGAACTTTTAAAAAAACAAAAGTCTAAAGGAAAAGTCATGGAGGCAAAACAGGGGTGCAAAACAACTGCACATGCTTAGAAAGATGAAGAAGAAATAGAAGGAACTGGAGAAGAACAGGCAGTGCCACAAGTTAAAGGGGTCTAGGGAATGACAGGTTTCCAAATAAGAAAAAAAACCACTACTATGAACAGAGAGAAAAGCAGAGTTTACTCTCTAAAGCTCACACACCTGAGACTTGTGAAAAAACTGATCAACACAAAAGTAACACAAATCAGGTGATTCTAAATTAGCTTTATGTCAGAAACATTACAGCTGCCTTTCAGCTGCTCCAAGTTTCCCACCAAGGACACCCAGGGAACTTATTCCTCAGAAGGAGCTATTTCTCAGTGTAACTGGGATGTCATTACTGCCACAAAAACAGGCAGTTCCCTATAAATCATTTGTCCATCAGCATTTCAAGGTTCCAAGTTCATATCAACAGAATCCCCAACAGGTGCAGCCTTGCACGTGGGACTGCAGGACTGAAACCAAATTTTAACTGAAGTACTTTTCACAATTGTCTCAGAATGAAAAATTTTGTTTCCTAGGTTGGGAAACAAACTCATCTGCATTTAATGTAACTGTGGAGTTAAAAAAAAATTATTCAAAATAATAAAAAGAACTGAAATAGCTTTCATGTTGCAGCAATTTTGTAACATCTTTGTATCAAAATAAATTATTCCCAAATATGAAGACGTAAGATTTTTTTTTTAAGTTTTTAATTGAAAACAACTGTTTTCCCACTAACCAGAAATCTATGAACTCGACTGATGAAAGCTGCATGACAGATGAAAGGCAGGCAAAAATAGGCTGGAGATCAGAAATACAAAATACTGCAGAAAAGTTGTTTTAAATTAAAAAGTAATCAGAAATTGCCTAGAAAGGCAGCTCAGTTAAATAAACCAAGTCCAAACCAAATCACTATTGAATAACAATTCTACAACAGCAGGAATGGTTCAGATATGTCAAATGAATGTTGTGTCCCTCTCACCCACCTGGCCCCCTAAACCACCTCCTATCCAAGTGTATTCCCATCAATCCTAATTCAATTATCTCTTCTTCATGCTTCTCATAGGATGCCATATCTGCAGACAGGATGCAAGAGAGAATGTGTTGAGGTTTCCTAAGGGTAGCAATGACTTTAGTAGTTCTAACACTCAGCAGCTAAAACTGCCCAAAAAAATTCACTGGCATACCAATAAATAGTGTTTCAAAGCCAATTAATAAACACTGGTAGCTGGAAATATTAAGAAGCTCATTAAGTTTGGGTTTTTTAAGTACAGACAGATTTTATCCAGGCATATATTAACAGAGCACACAAGGAAATGTAGGGGGACATGATTCAATCATCCAGTCCTGGATTTACAGTGCTTGTTGAACATGTTACTGCTCTTTGTCTCCAGCTCTGCTGGAAGTTACTGCTCTGGGCAGTGCTGGCAAACAGGATCATGTGAGTGCACTGCACCCACAAGGGGAAAAGCCAAACTCCTGAATCTGCCACCACCAGGAGTGTAAGGGGACTTGGAAAACGGAGAACTTGCAGGAAACAGAGGCCTGCAGAGTTTTGATTTGTCCACACCCTCAGCACTGCTGCAGTGGGTGCCAGGTGCCCACCTGGCTGCTCTCACTTCTCCTACTCAATGGGACTGGGGGAGAAGGAAAAGCTCATGGATTGATACAGGCAGGGAGGTCACTTAGCAATTACCCTCATGAGTGAAACAGACTTGGCACAGGGAAATTAATTTACTGGCAACTAAAAATAGTGTAGGATGGTGAGAAACACAGCATAATTCCCAGGCTCAGTTTTATTCCTTTGGTCCCAATTCTTCCACCCTCCACCCTGAGCAGCACAGAGGGGATGAGGAATGGGGCTTGTGACCCACAGCACTCGGTCTTTGCTGCTCCTTCCCCCTCTCACCCTCTTCCCCTGCTCCAGCACAGGGTCCCTCCCACAGGACACAGTCCTTCACAAACTGTTCCAGTGTGAGCCCCTCCCATGAGCTGCTGCTCCTGCCAGAAAACCTGCTCCTGTGTGTGGGCTCCTCTCCGGGGACCACAGCTCTGCCAGGAGCCTGTTCCAGCACGGGCTCTCCACAGGCTGCAGCTTCCTGCTCAGTGCAGGGGACTCCACAGGCTCCAGGTGGATCCCTGCTCCCTCCATGGCCTGCAGCAGGAGAGCTGCCTCACCAAGAGCTTCTCCAGAGGCTGCCAAAGAATCTCTGCTCTGGTGCCTGGAACATTTCCTCCTCCTCCACTCACCCTGGGGTCTGCAGACTCGATTCCCACCCATTTTTCTCATTCTTTTCTGTCATAACTGCTTGCACTGGGGGTTTTTATCCTTTCTTAAGTATCTTATCCCAGAGGTGTCACCAGCTCCACTGCTGAGCTCAGCTTTGGCCAAGGATGGGTCTGTTTTAGAACAAGATGGATTCAGCTCTGTCCAACACAGGGGACAGCCCCTGGCCTCTTATGACACAAGCAACCTCTGTAGTCCTGGCTCCCAAAACCTTGCCATGGAAGCTCAACAGAATGGCCAAAGAAACTTTCCCATTAATTCAGCACCTAATCTCCAGAAGCAGAGCACACACAAATGTCAGTCTTCAATACATTAATGCATAGTGTCAATCTCCTTTCTGCCCCTGAAATATGAACTCTACCAGAAATCCCACTTATTCCCAAGAAAAACCTCCTTAATTCGTTCTATCCAGTGTCAAGATCATAAATCTGCAGTAAAAGACTACTGATGTTCCATTCAACTCCATAAATTGCATTTCAGCCTAAACTGGAAGAGCTCTTTGGAACAGAGCTTCCAGATCATCTCCATTCACTGTTCTCCAGTTTGTGCTGGGAAGTAACTTGGAAGGAAGCAAAACTCGATTCCCTCCAGGTTGAACTACCTGTGAGATGCACTCCTACCCTCAAGTTATGTTTTGCCCAAAGAATAAAGCCAAGGTTTGATCTAGACCTGGAATTACACAGAGGGATGTTGAGTTCCCAACTTTCCCCTCTCCATCTCCAGTGCCAGAATCCAGGAGCCACTGCTCCATGGAATGCACATCCTGGGCCCCAGCACAGTTGTCCTTTGATTTGTGTGAGTGTGTTTGCTCCCTCTTCCTTTTAGAGCTTATCTGCACTATTTATAGAATGGCTTTACATTCCTATTAGTTACCAGACAATGATTTTTAATACATGTTCCATCACTACAAATAGTCTTCTGTGAAGCTTTACACATTATGTAAAACAGGCAATTATCACTGCACAGATTAGAAGGTCATTCCAACGCCTATAAACTAAATAGTAATGGGAATTGGAGTCTGTGTAGCTTATTTTCTCTTTCATCTACAGATTTGGCAAGCTCCAGACTAGCATTCATCCCACATATTTTAAAACCTAACTAGAGTACTAATTCACGGCCCAGAATTGACAAAAACATTTTTATTGATCTGCACGGCTTTGATTTGTGCAGCGTGTGCTGCAAACACAACGTTTTCCTTTCCCAAGACTGCGTGCAGCTGCAGCAGAGATGAGGGAATTTTTCAAAACATGTTAAAGCCTTTTCAATGTACAGCTGTCGTCAGAAAAAGGAAAAGGATTAGTCAGGTTTTTTTCCTTTACAGAAGGAGAAAAATTAGGACACAGAGCAAGGGTGCAGCCATTTATCCATCACACAGCAAAGTGCAACTCCTGAGATCAGCAGTATGTCACACACTGGGGAGCCCTGGAACCATCCCAGAAACACCCAGCACTCCAAAATGAGGAGGAATTGTTCCACTAATCCAAACAGTGTGACTTTAAACGAAACAGAGAATACTTCTCTAAGAAAGATCACAGCCTATCCAAGTCCCCAAAGCCCCTTCATTAGCACAAACAGTATTTCCTTTTCTATCAGCAAGAGGAAGTCTCAGATCAAGGCAACTTCTCACATTCCAGCTGAGACCTGTGAACTGCATTACAACCAGTCCTTCAGAATACTGCTGTTTCCAACCCAAAAAAGAGGTTTAGCAGCAAAAGCTACACTTCCATTCTAACTGTGACAGGAATCAGTAAACCAAAATTACCAAAATCAAAATTCTGAAGGATCTATTTTTGAAAACCAAGACTGAAACTTGGCCTTAACCTCTGCAAGATATTCTTGACTAATGGAAGATGAAAAACAGCTTGGAGAGTGTCCTTTAATCAAAATATCTGGAGAGAAAAACTAGCACAGTGTAGACTGGCAGACATGGTGAAAACTTGCCTGTTCACACTCATGTTCCCCTCCAAACACTTACACACTCACCTTGACAGGTACATTCACTAATCTCAAAAGAAAAATACCTCATCTAAAAACAAGCAAAGGAAAAAACAGCCATTTTCCCCTTCGGTTTCCAAGGAATAAAAACATTTGCCAGTCAAATGCAGAGTTCTGTGAACATGATTTTTCTGAAAAATAACAGAAAGTTTACATTTGAACATTGTTCACATTCAGATCTAACTGGTGCCTGCAGTGGTTCTCCTGCAAGGACAAAAAGGTACAATCACTTATACCACTATAATATGAATGCTGAGAAAAAGACATTTAATTTTTAATTCTTAAATAGAAACCTATTTTTCAATGATGAATTAATAAACCAAAAGGAAATAGAGATTTCTTTTCCTTCCAGTCCCACTTACATTTCATTAACACCTGCATTAGACTACAATGGACACAAACAGGCTCCTAATGTGCCTCAGGAACGGAGCACCTGGATCGATGTAACATGTTGNAGCACCCAAAAAAAAAAAAAATCCATGAGCTGGATATGAATGAGCTTCTCCACATGGACAGAGTCTGCTCACAGGAGCTGTGGCCAGACCCAGACCCACATGGAGCCTTTGGCAGGTTCCAAGATTTACATCCCACTCAGCACCACAGCCTGAGGTGCACAGTTAAGTGACAACCAGCCCCAACAGGGGTTTGGGGCTCTTCTCCTGGACAGAAGTGTCTGCCAATCTATTTCTCTTTATTTGTTTATGTTGCCATTAATAATGGTACAGAAAATAACAGCAGGGACACATGGGACATGATGCAGAAGGTGGAAGGATTTGTTCCCTGAGGAAATCATTCCCACCAAGGATCTACCCCCTCCAGGTACAGCTAAAAAAGCTTTGGTAGCTGCTTTATGAGCAAAGAGACAGCACCAGTCTTGGGCATTTGTGTACTTATTTTCTCATTTCCACCAAGAACTTAATTAACTGACATGAATTAAGTTTTCTGTTTGATCTGGAAATTCAGTTCAAATTAACATTTTTTTATGGATAATTTGATACTAATGCTGACAAATAATTTCCTTTAGAAGAAACTGCTTGGACCTACAACCAGAAGGAATAAATGAGGGAACCTAATCACTGAGAAACTGCCTTTTTTTTTTTGCTGTTAGACAAGGTTAACTAAAAATATTGGCTATGCTAGCTGACTGGACAAGTCTGGATGTTTTCTTTACAAGACATACCAAAAATCCTGAAGATCTACATGACAAAAATACCTTGGAGAAGCCAAATAAGATGTCCAGGGAAGTTGTGAACTGTCAATATACACCAAAGCACTGTCTGAGCCACCCAACTGCTATACATCAGCTGTTGTAGCAAATGTTCAGCTGAGACCATCACTTGGAAATATTCATCACATTTTAACTTATTGAAAACAAAACAGGAAAACTTATAATACTTATGTTTAATCGTATCCACTGCAATTTAACAAATAAAACCATCACCTTCTTAAAATGTGTTAAATAAATTCGCACAAGCTTCACAACCAAACATGGAGATCAGCATTCCTATTTAACATTAGAATGTAAACTTTGTAAGGANTCTCAAAAGAAAAATACCTCATCTAAAAACAAGCAAAGGAAAAAACAGCCATTTTCCCCTTCGGTTTCCAAGGAATAAAAACATTTGCCAGTCAAATGCAGAGTTCTGTGAACATGATTTTTCTGAAAAATAACAGAAAGTTTACATTTGAACATTGTTCACATTCAGATCTAACTGGTGCCTGCAGTGGTTCTCCTGCAAGGACAAAAAGGTACAATCACTTACACCACTATAATATGAATGCTGAGAAAAAGACATTTAATTTTAGATTCTTAAATAGAAACCTATTTTTCAATGATGAATTAATAAACCAAAAGGAAATAGAGATTTCTTTTCCTTCCAGTCCCACTTACATTTCATTAACACCTGCATTAGACTACAATGGACACAAACAGGCTCCTAATGTGCCTCAGGAACGGAGCACCTGGATCGATGTAACATGTTGAAAGCACAACAAAGTACAAAAAATTACTGTTAACAAAAAAACCCAAAACAAACAACCAACAAAAACAACCACCACACACAGAGTGGGAAGAGAGGAATTTCAACTGCTGGACACAACTTTCACTCTCCAAAGACATGTGGTTGATTCAAGGGCATGAATCAAGGTGGTACCTGGTCCAAAAGCTACAAAACCCCCCAAAGTCTTCAGAACACCCCGAGACTAAAGGCACAATTAAATCCTGTCCTGCAGAGTTATTTGCCAAGATGCCAATTCCATGTTCCATATGCACTGGAGCTGTTCCAAGCACAGAAGACCCTCAGTCCAGCAGTGGTGCTACAGTTGATATTGGGCAAACAAGAGCACCCAAAAAAAAAAAAAATCCATGAGCTGGATATGAATGAGCTTCTCCACATGGACAGAGTCTGCTCACAGGAGCTG
>VYZS01013128.1:48137-58646 GCA_013400695.1 Neodrepanis coruscans | reverse complement strand
TAAGCATACCCCTTAAGGCATTAACCTGAAGTCAGAAACTCTAGGGACCTTTGCCAATAGTCTATGTTTTGAAGAACCTAGTAAACAGGGTTTTGTGTGTATGAGTTCTCAGGGTTGGATGCACGATAGGGTTTATTCTCTTTTCAGTGGAGCAGATAAAGCAAAAATCTGTTGAGAAAATTTTTTTTCCAAAGAGAAATGTTTGAAATTTCTGTCCTTTGTCATAAAACAAATAAAAGATAACTCTAGGTCACTTACAGTAAGAAAACAGGACACTAGATTCAGATTCCCTTTGGAGATTTTTTTTTTTATCTGTAAAACTTCTAATAGTTCTAGGATCAAAGGAAGGGGTGTTGTATATAGAGTAAAAAGATTGCTTCCAGGAATAAGTTGGAAGGGTACACCTAGGTACACCTAAAGATCTAAGATTTATACGTTAAGACCTCTGGTCAAACTTTGAGTCAGAAACAGATTTCAGGGAATGATAATCAAAAGACTTGGTCACTGAATTAATTCTTCACATTCACAGAACCAAAACTGACTACAGAATAACACCAGACTCGTTTAGGTAACAATGACTTCGTATGCATTGGGACAAAAGTCAGATCTAGTCCACATAGAGGCATTAAGTGAATTCATTTGTCATGCTTGCACTAGTGCCGCTTAATGTTAGTGATTAGGTAATAGAAGACGAGACTCTTCCATGAGGCAGTCTTTATCTGGCATTGAATTCATTCATTCATCCAAAAGTTCCCATCTGAAAACACAATGATACCTCCATTTCTTTGCAGAAATGCAATTAACAGCAGCATTTCTTAACATCTAAGGTTTAAGCAAGGTTTATCTCTAACAGACTGGCCACTTGATAGTGTTTTATAACATATTAAAATTTATAATAACTTTTGAATTATTATTATTATTTTCTTATTTTTTAAATGTTTGCATATTTTTAGAATTTTTTGTATGATGTATTCCCTTGTTTAATTTTAAATTATTTTCAGTAGAATGCTTTGAAGACCTTATTTCTTTAACAAGACCCATTTTCTTGAGCAGCATTAGCTCTCAGTATATGCTTGTGAATTAAGAGAGTACTCAAAAATAGGCAGGAGACCCAGGTTCAGACTTCATGTTCTCATTCCCCCATCTCTCTGAATGAACAAAAAGAATATTGAATTCAGCAGGCTGTAGGGCTCTGAAAGAATTGCTCTCCCCACTAGCCGGGAGAGCAAAATATTTCTATCTTGGGAACTTTTTACTTGGGAATTTTTACTTAATGTACAGTGAGAGAGTGGAGAGGTTCATATGAATGTTCCTTACAGGCAATTTGTTAAGATACTTCCACTTTTACTTACTAGGGGTAAGCATAAAATGAATTTTAACATCATAAATGGTGTGGCAAAAGGCCAAAATCCCATGAAGTGTGCCAAGTAATAGAGAAGATATTGAAAGTCCAAGGTGGTCCTTTTTTTATTGTTCCTACTGGAGCTGCTCCACTGCATTTAAACTGTTTTTTCAGAAGTGTCCCCTGAAACAATAGTATGTTTTATACAATTTTTGTCAGCTTATGGACAGCATTTCTGACATCTTATGCTTCTGTATTGGTGTCTTTCTCCCAACCTGCCTCCTATCTGGAAGACTAAAGAAAGTTTACAATGAATAAAAGTATGGCATACTGCCCTAATGTTACATGAAATTGGCTGGCTATACCGGGCTCAATTCTTATCAGATCTTCATACTTTTCTAGTGAGATAGTAAGCCTTCAAAATAGAAATCAAGTAGGATCAGCTAAAGTCCAAATAGAAAAGATAGCTGTTGACCTCATTATGTAAGTCAGTAATGAGTGATCTCAATCATACCAAAAACTTGATCCATGTGGTTCCTCTTTTCAAGAGATAATAGATTGACTTACATAATACTAGTCCCATTCCTCTAGGCAGAAGAGAAAAACTAATAAGAAAATTCAATAAAGGGTATTTTTTTAGTCCTGTGAAGAGAATAATAGAAGTTAACATAGAAACTCAGTGCGCATACAATTTTGCTCTGTTTTGTAGTATTTCATTGACCTGTCTGCTAATGTTTTATATGTCTTTTCATTCAAGGTATAAAGATATGTCCTGGTAAAAGCAGGGAACCTGTCCTGTATTATGGTCTTTTCCATATTAAAATTATTTAAGGGATAGCTGAATGGCAGCAGAGAGCAAAAGGGACACAATGTTTTTCTTCTGTGAAGTTTTACCTGTAGATTTTTAGCACGAAGGACTAAAAAATGCCAGCTTAACCTTTTCGTAATGTTTAAAATACTTAATCCTGGATATTCTGTCATCCAGTGGAAACCTGAAATCAGGTACTTAGCAGTAGGAACTAATGAATGAGGAAGGAATCTTCTCACCCCATCATGGAAAAGTGAAATCATGTATTAAAAAATAATCTGTTTCTTGCAAGTAACCTTTTGTTCTGCCTGGAGGTCACTACCCAGTTTACTTACCTTTCCCCTGGACCTGGCCACGGAACCTAAATTTCTAATGAACAGAACAAGGAAAAAAGATGTAGAGGGATATGCGATGAAATTACATGAGCTACATGCTGTCTTATAAAATTCTTTCCTATCTATTTCCTTATGAATGAGAGAATTGCCAGGAGCAATTCCTTAGTCAATCATTTAAACTTATTTAGTATGTTTGATTACAAGCAACTTTTTGTAAGAAGACTTTTTTTTTTTCATAGTTCCCACTGAAGGTCTTGAAACATGAGTTAATAAAGTATCTGTCACTTTTTTCTGAAAATGAAGGCAGTGGTTACCTCCACTAAATAAGGTAATGAGTTGTTGTGGGTTAAAGATAAAGCCATTTTTCCCCCCTTCCCCACCCCCCCGGCGGGGGTGGGGACGGGTGGGGATGGGGCCAGTCCCTGGCATAGCTGCATTCCCCGCCCGCAGCGTTGGTGTGGGCGTGGCCCCTCTTGGGCCGACGGGAGCACCTGCCGCAGCCCGGTTTTGCCTGTGGGGGTGCAGTGGCCCCCTCCCTCGCTGTGTTCCCACTGGGCGGCAGGGCCATCTTTGGTCGGGGCTCAGCGCTGCCACAGTCCCACGTCGCCGCGTGGCGCCTGATATGTGCTCGGCTCTCCCGGTGGCGGCGGTGGCGGCGGGCACGGTTGGCGGTGCAGGCCAGCGTGGCCACTGGCGCGGCAGCTGCTGAAGCGGCCAGGGCTGGGGCGCTGAGGGCCCGCACTTCCGGCCCAGGGACTGGCGCACTTCCAGCTCGGCCCAGCGCTCCCGGGAGGGGCCGAGGTGTGGGGGCGGGGCCCGGGCACTAATCATCCAATCGGAGAAGGCAGGTCCCCTGGGGGCCGTCTATGCATGCGTGAAGAGGGTCCCCTATAAAAAGGTGAGAGGGGACGCCATCTTCCCTTTTCTCCGCGGGACGCAGCCATGGCAACATCGCTGCTTGTCTCCACGCCGAGTCTGACCCCCGCACGTGGACTGATTAGTGACCCAGCGGTGGCGGCACGGATTGAAGACCACGTCTTTCCATCAGCACTGGTATTCCTTCCCGGGAAAAGGGGGTGGCCGTTCGCGGTTTTTCTAATAGTGCCTTTCCAGGGGCCCGGCGGAGGCTTGGTGCTACCCTAAAGTCCTCCTGGTCGGCTGTGGGACCCGGGAGAGCTGAAGTTGCAGTCCTTCTCTAATTATCCCGACATCTCTTCAGGAGCCCTGACAGAAAAACCGGCGCTATCCTAGAGCTTTCCCATCCAGACAGGGGGTCTGGGAGAGCTTAATTTGTCTGTCTTTGCGCTTTATTGTCAGTTTTCTGTGTGTGTGAAATAAACCTTGTTACTTGTGTGTTTCATTTTTGGGTGTGTGTGGCTTCTCTCGGATCTCTCTTGTCAGTACCACGCTTCCTAGTGGTAAAACCATGACATGAGTAGAAAAGCAGAGAAGCAAGTAAATCTGTCTGTATTCTGTGAAGGATGTGGGTGATGAACACCAAATAATTATGAGAACAATCTAAAGAGCAATTTGATTTTTTTAAAAAAAGTTTTTAAATAATTATGTGCCAAATCAATAATGTCCATATTGTGCATCACATGAGGCTGAATGAAATAATAATGTAGTACAGAAAGACTATTTTATACTGTGTATGCATAAAGGTTTGGAAGTAGAATTGCATAAACAACATTGAAACAGATATCCTCTGAATTCTAATTTCTTTACTTAGAAACCTTAATGTGCTTACTAAAGAAAGCAAATTCAGGTAGTGATATCATTTGGAATAAGGAACTAGGAGGGCAGGATACAGACAAAACTTGTTTTTACTTTGAGTCAAAGGAGCAAAAACTCATTGGAACTCTATCCAAAGTTGAGAATCACACTCTTATCCTATCTGAAAAATAATCATCAAAATTAGAGCAAATGTGAGAAAAGGTATTGGATTTAATGTCCAAGGGCATATGGATGGGCAGAAGAGTTATTAAGCAAAGGACATGTCATTCTAGAGTTCATGAGGTATAGAGCAAGCAGTTAAAACGTGTAAAATAGTAGAAGCTGAGCCATGTTAGACAACAGAGAGGAATTCAAAACAAAGGACAAAAGCCTTATAAATTAAACGAGGGTGAGGGAAGAAGGGAGACTACTCTGCATTTGGAAAGGGTAGGAATTAATGGAAGGATGTCCTACCACTAAAATAACACTTTGCTTAGATTTTTAATAAGTGGTATAAATTACAGGTGAGAAGGAGCAAGATAGACAGCTGCATGAAATAAAAAAATTGAAATTACTGCTTATTGGGGAATAAACTCTGAATTTCATGTCCTTTCCAGAGTTTTGAAAGGACTAGAATATGAAATTGCAAGATTGGTGGTAAGATATTTAAAATAAATTTAGCCACTGTTACCATAATAACAAAAGTAAGATTCATTTTTATAAATTATAAAAGATATGCTGAATATTCTTAAAATTTGAGAAGTTTATGTGGTAGCCTTTTTAGTCTATAAGTTAAATGTAGTAAATGTAATATATCTCAATCTGAGTAAGTTGATACTGTGCTCTGAGAGAAAGTACTGGTTGCTGCAGGCAGAAGAACTGGTTAGAGTGGAGACTGTTGAGTGATTACTGAAATAGAGACATTGGGGTGTAAAGAAGATGCTAGTGCTAGTCCTGAAGATATGAACATATAGATATATAGAGAGTAATTAGCCTTGGCATAATTGCAGTGAAATGGCCCTTAACAGAGAAAGTTACAAATTTGTGCCTTTGGGGGTTTATAACAAGGTTCATAGGTCATCAGTAGAGGAGGAGAGAGATTTTGGATTAGTTAATTATAAAATGGCTGTAATCCACAGGTGGGATACAACAGTGGGAAGGGCAAATTTGGCCACTGCATTTATTATGCAAGGGTTTTCCCTAGAAGGGAAAAATTAATTTTATAGTTATTGAGGGTACTTTTCCAGAATATTGTGCACAGATCTGATTATTCATGTTCTACAATTCAACTAAAAATTCAGTGAGGAGAATAGGGTGATCAAACAATGCAGAGTTAACATGTGACAACAAACTAGATGATCTGGTTTTGTGTGGTGTAGGAAAAAAAAAGCTGGGAGAAATCTTACTTCTGTCTCAAAATGTACGACGGAAACAAGATCTGAGGAGAGTAGAGAATTATCTATACTAAAGAACCATCTTGATCCAAGGAGGTAGAACACAACAATGTTCTAGTACAAAGATAATTAAGAAAAAAATTAAAAGATATAGCAACTTGTGAGTAGCTATGATTGTCTAGAATAGGAGCTGAATAGGCTGAGTGATTATTTTCCAGCCCTATACTGCTTATGCAGTTCGTATTCGCAACACATAGTTGTGAATTACTTATGATATTGATTCCGTTTATCTTGAATAACAGATACAAGAGCTGCGACGACACTTACATTATCTGGAATGCCAATCTTGTTATCAAACATACAAATTAGACAACCAAACTGTCAGAAATCAACAGGTTGACCAGAGATGATGTGGATGCCCCATCCTTGGAATTGTTCAAGGCCAGGTGAGATGGGATTTTGAGCAACCCGGTCTAGTAAAAGGTGCTCTTGTCCATGCCAGAGGGGTTAGAACTAGGAAACTTAGGGATCCCTGAAAGGAAAGGGAAGGAATAGGGGAGGGATCTTTAAGGTCCCTTCCAAACCAAACCATTCTATGTTCTGTATTGGTAATTTGAGGAACATACAGGCAGATTTCAAATCCACCCCAGGAATAACCTATTGAAGTATCTCCACAAGCTTTTTATAGAAGTGTAGGGTCACATGAATGTGTCAGAACTTAAGAAGTGGAGGTAAAGGTCTTTTTCTGCAATGGTTCTGTCTACTTTTTTCCCTAAAGATTAGAGTAAAGTTAATAACTTATTTGCTGCCTTTCCATGTTGATATGGGGTGCAAATGCAAAACTATCTGGTAAGTAGTAAGCAATTCTACAGTAGCTTCATGTTTGAAGGTCTATTACTTTATCTAAATTTTAGCAAAGCAGAAAATGTTACGGGCCAAGAAAAAGGAAAGCTTTATTGAGAATGACAAAAATTTTTCCTGTCTGGGGGCTAAGCGTGGGGGTTTATGCCATGCAGAGAGATAGAGAAATTCTGTTTTTTTGGGACATCTGGAGCATTTGTCCTGTTGCAGAATCTTTGTTTTGTTTGTGTTAATGTGAGTCATGCAGAAGGAAGAAGATGTAACAATTTGCAAGGACTTAGCCTTTCAAGTAGGATATTATGAAGCTGTAACAAGGCTTATATGATATAGCATTGTCTCTCACTATTGGAAGCACTGGTTCAGATTTTACCTCAGGCCTCACAAATTAACTTTTTCTTCCCCATTAAGACTGTCTGAATGTCACAGCATCCTGTGATTTACAGCGGTTATATTGTTATCTCCTTTTGTCTCCTCATCTGCTGCTGTTCACAAATTGTGTCCTTTTGTCAGCCAGCTGTGCTTTGCAAATCACCTCTGTTTCTGTAAGCCTCTGTGGAAAGTCATCTACACTTGCAGGTTTTTCATGAGATCTTACCATGACACAGGAAGACTTTTCTCCTCTTTCATGCTTGCAGTCTCCAATTCTGCTCAGGAGAGAGTGTAATGTAGTGGAAGGAGTATAGACCATGATCCAAACTACATTTCCATAAAAAGGAAAAATGAAGGTTGGTATATTTTCTTCTCCACTAAATGCTCAGTCTTTCTTTAGTTTCCTGGTACAGGTGGCTACCATTTGTAGAGCTATCAATTTCTTTGCCCGTTTTAAAGCAGCTATTATTTATGCCAGCCCCTGCTTATCATCCTCTTTATTCGTTTAGACAAGAACAGCTACAAAACACTTTAAACAGCTTGAGATAAAGGTTAAGCTTAAGGATCACATGTTATCATGCACAGTTTCAAAATAATAGGTTAAATCTGCTTCAACACAATGTTCCAAAATCATGTCTTTAATGTGCATTTAATTTGTGCCACTCTTTCAGATGTAAGAAATGTGAAAACATGAACCAAGCTAAAAAGCTATGGCCCGTAAAGAAAATCATCAGCAGTAGCATAAGAGGAACATGCTACACTTTTTTTCAGTAGTCTTCTTATGCACAATCATACAGAACTCAAAAACACACCTTTTTTCGAATGAATTTTATGACATTATCTTTTAATAAGGTATGATGTGTCTCACTTAAGAAATGTGATTGTTGGAAGTTCTGCATTTATCTTTTACATAATTTTAGAAGTTTTTGCATTATTGGTAAGCTCACAGCCCTTCTTACAAACAATAAATTATCACTATATGTCTTGCTATTGAAACAGATTACTTAGCCACTCACCATTTGCAATGGGATGCTTTCCAGATGTGTTGCATCTGAATTTCTCTAAATTTTCACTTGAGTACTATGAAGTTAATCTGTTGTTTAGCACACCAAAAGAATCGCTAAATACCAGCTAAACATTATACCAGTTTGCAGTGTTCTGATGTAAAGACTTTTTAATTCTCTTTCTTCCCTGTCTCTATTCCACTGATCTTCAACAATACTGCACTGTTGCAATGCTGCTCTTTTTCCTCCTTCAAAGTATAATTTTATGCTAATCCTTGGGCTGTTGAAGAGGGCATTAGCTTTCAGCTCATTTTCTGCTTTGTTGTGCTAGGAAAATTTAGTTACTTACAACCTAGCACAACCTGAACTTTTCACAAATATTACCTATTTCTTCCATAATTTAAACGGGTTTTTTTACAGTTTGATAGAGATTACATTATAAAGATGCATGGTCCTTCTGTATACTGTATATCTCACAATCTAATTGCTGAGAGGACTATACTTTCATCTCTATGTTGGAATATGGCCCAGATTCTGGATTTCAAAGCAACAAAAAGGAAGACAATCATTAAGACAGTGTTCCCTCAAATCCCAGTTCAAATAATCTTAAAGTCTGTGTAAAACACAAATGTTGACCTCACAGAACTCCCCAACCTCCAGAACAGTTCACAAAGCTCCGAAAACACTTGCAAACATATTTATGAAACTTCTTTTATTTTTATTGTGGGCAAAATATCCCTTGGTTGCCACTAGTTTTGTTTAAATCCTGCAGAAATATTCAGAGCTTCCCCATGTATTCAACAGTTCAGAAAAGTGGTTCATCACCTCAGTTTAGCTCAGTCTGCATGATTGCTTGTTTACTTAGTCTCCACTTATTTTTTTCAGGTTCACTATCAGGCTAGACAGCTCTGTCAACTCAAAAAGACATGTTTTTTTTCAATCTATTGATCTCTGTTGCTCTTCCAAATCCTTTAGTATTGGCTCTTAGGATTACTATAATGCTATAATCATTCTGTTAAGGATTCAGATTTGTGGTGGACTAAAAGATGGTAACATCAAAAGGATTGAAATGCCCTTGAAGCAATCAATTTTTGTTCATCAAATACAAATGCTGAGAGGCTGCTTTCAGCTAATAATTTATAACTGAATTAATGACACATGGCTTCCCTCAGTAATGGTCTCCTCTCTGGAATTTTTTTTTTTCCTTTCTGTGATCTGATTTCATATTCTGGGAAAGGAAATCAGAGTGCTACAGAATTTAATCAGAAATGGGGACAGTCTGAAGTCAAAAGCTTAGCTTTCTTGCTTCAAATTGAGTGCTGCTAAAATCCTTATCTTTCAGTTCTGGCAAACATGTATTTGTAGTCAATACTACTCATGTAGAATTGCATTTCAACTTTTTACTCTACTTTCAAAGAATCACAGAGTTGTGGTAAGCATCTTGCGAAAATTTTAGGTCCCTTACGTGTTTAGGTCTTCAAACATTTTGGTGAATGAAAAATTTTTCATATTGTCAAAAAAAGGTCATAGGCAATTCCCCTTTTCTCAGTTCAGCCTCCTCCTGCTTCTATGCTGTATTCTGGCAACAGGTTCAGAGTCCTGTCACAGTCCTGTTTCTCCGTTTCTACTTTTCTGGTGATTTGAGATGAGCATGGTTTGTTTGGTTGGTTTTGGTTTTGCTTTTGCTTTTCTGAAAGGCTATTCAAAATATTGGCAACTTTTTTTTCTTTTTTTTCCTCCACCCCTGAATTTTGTGTGGAAAGAGGAATATGCCCCATGCTTGTCATCTGTCAAAACATTCTGAATGAGCAGTGTTAAAAAGCCAGCCCTAGAGAGGGTTAAAAAATAAGAAAAAGAAAAGAAAAAAGAAAAAGAGGAAAAAAAAAAAGAAAAAAGCCTCTATAGAGGATAAGTCATACACCTGAAAAAGTGCCAAATTATTGAAAATCTGCATGAACTGATCTGAGCTTCATGATGTCTCCTCTCTGAGAGACTGATTAAGGACAACTTAACAACACCAGCTGTGGGATGAGGATGCTTTGTGTTGTCCTTCTACCATGTTGTGGTACTTTTTTATAGCTGTCAGATATATCAGTTAATGTTAAGGGTTGGTTATATAGGATAAAAATGGTGAGAAAAAATAACCATGGTATTAGCTTAGGAACGAAATATTCCATTAATATAGTGTGGTGGTTTTACCACAAATTCAGCTATTTTGGACCAGAGACTCTGAGAGAAGTCACAAACACACCCCAAAACGAAGAAAACACACAAATATCACAATTTATTTTGCGCAAACACAAAAACCCGACAAATAAAGTGCAAACAGACAAAACAAATTAAGTTTCCCAGGGCCCGTTTTTGGGACAAGGGCGCTCTGGAGATAGTGCTTGTCTCTCTCTGGGGCCCCCGAGAGACTCCGGGGTAATTAGAAGAAAACACGTGACTGTTCTGAGAAATCCCTTAGCAACGCGGGTTTCTGCCTGGCTTTGACTGAAGGAAAAAACTCAAGAAAATTAGAAAAACCACACGCAACCCCCTCCCTCCCTTCTCATTAGCCCAAGGAGAGATTTAGTGCTGATAGAGAAAAGGATGTGGTCTTCAGACCCCGGGGAATAGCTGCAGGTAACCACCAGGCCACCTGCCTCCCACGGGAAAAGAAAGGAAAACCACAAAAGAAAAA